>CM051258.1:83954259-84229259 GCA_027921565.1 Artemia sinica | reverse complement strand
TATACAAGTGAAGGATATCGAGTATACAAGTGTACTAAAAGTTACGACAAATGAAAGTATCATGAGCATATAAAACCTATAGAATTAACTCTAAATTCAACCCTGTCCATAAGAAAAGAGCGCCCAAGAAACCTTTGTAAATTGGCCGTGGAGACTTCATGACATAAATTTTGAGCATATTTTTAGGAAATGAATAAATACTGGCGTAATGCTTAAATATAGGTTAGACTAAAAATTGAGATAGTGAAATAGTTCAAAAATATATTTTTATGATTTGTATGACCATATTTGTTTTCCATTATTCTAGGGTTTGTTCTTACTATTTAATATGACCTAGTTTTTTTTTTATTTAATGGCAAATTCTGAGGAATCACAATTTCATGTGTCGTTTGCTCCCCCTTCTTCACTTATTGAATCTTGAGTAGGTCCTACTGCTTCTTAAAAGATGACATTAGCAGTAATTCAGCATGGGATTGTAAGAGACATTAGCAGTAATTCAGCATGGGATTGTAAGAGATGACGCATCTGCAAGGAAGTTCGGTATGCAACCTTGGATTTTGATGTGTAGTTTTTCACTATTGAGTATTGCTGAAAAGTCTAATTTTTTTTGCCAAATAATGTGCATTGAGGAAAATTTAATAGCACTATTTTTTTTTTAAAGAAATCTGCAGCCGAAAAAAAAAGAATTTGTATCGTCACTTACGGCGGACAATGTTCTGTTAGACACGACACCCGGACTCTGGTTTCAACGGCTCAAAAGTGATGATTTCAAACTTGAGGATTTGGGACAAAAAAGTTTCATGACAAAGAACTGAAGAAATTGCTAGATCAAGACCCGTGTCAGACGTTCGGCAGAGCTAGGAAAAAAAACGCACTACGAACAGATGACTCAAAAGTCTCAAGCCGTATTAAACCGTCAGGAATGGTCCAGAAGCAGGTGCATTAGATCCATGCATTTATTTCACATTTTTTTTTTTTTAAAGAAAAAAAAATGAGAGAACTTATTAAAGTTACTCTTATAGATTGTAAAATTTTGAGTGTTAAAATCTTGAGATTTATTTGTTAATTGTATTATCTCTAAGACTGCTGTTCTTTGACATTGTAGATACATTCGCGTAAAAGCTGGGTAAGAAAAAGAAAATATAAGACAAACACCCTGCACTTATAGAAATAATTACCGGTGGCAAATGTATCGAAGCTATAAAAGAATTACCGTAATGATAAAACTATAATAAAAATTAAACAAAAGTAAAATAAACAAATGTGTATAATTATTTCAAGGGTATTGAAAAAGAAAATTTCATTTTTTGATTTGCTTCTCTAAAGAAAAACATTTTTGCTACTCTAATTTTTCTATTATGGAAAAGTAAAAAAAAAACAACTATTTACAGAGCTTAAATTCAAAGAAGGAACGTATGCTTTGGTCAAACTCATTTAAAAAGTAAAAGATGGAATCAGTTGTACAATATTAATCATGGACAAATTACGAATATTCTCTTACAAGTTCGAAAAACAGCACATCCAACCCTAACTGAACAGTACACATTATAAATTAGTAATATATACAACAACAAACAAGGCTAAGAATAGACAACAAAAACCGTTTATCACATCAAAAATAGCAGAAAACAGATGAACACAAAACAAAAACAAAAAGAACACAAGAAAATGAAACAAAAATACCACAAATTCGAGTAATAGCTTTCTACATTCTTTGGTCCCTTTATATTATCTTTTTTTAAAGCAAAAAAAATAAACAAGAAGAAACAAGAAGAACACAAACAAGAAGAAAACATAGTTTACATAGCCCTACTGAACATAGTTTATAGCCCTAAAATTCTTGTTGAAGAGGGGGGGGGGGGGTTCAGTTCATTATTCATAGCAATAATAGCAGTACTTGTTCCTTTTCGTCTGTCTTAGAGTCCATATTTTTGCCAGTTGCTGTAAATAATAGAAATAACTTTTTATTGAAATAAAAAACAAGGTACATATCAAAATATACCTAGATGAAAATGTAACTTTAAAATTGAAAGGTTGAACACAAACACATAGTGTCAAATTTTGACAAACGTTGTCAGATATATCTCTTTCATGAAAAAGCAGGTTTATTTAGAATGTGCCATTCTGGTAGCCTATAGTATTGGTTTTCCGTATCTTTGATATTATACTTAGGGGAATAGACATTTTTTGCAAGAATTATTTCTTACAATGGCTTCCCAAGTCCACAAGTAGGAAGTGTTCACCTCCCCCGCTTATCTGGATCACCTCCGCTATTCCCCCGCTAATTTGAATCACCTCCCCGCTTAAATTACCCATCTTTTCCCCCATGAAACAGAAGTTATTTCTAGTCCATATCTATATAAAATGACAAGACTGATGGATCCTAGACGAGATTGAAACCACTAGTATATTTGCTTGAATAAATTTTGTCGCAGTCGTCTACAATCGCAGAATATCTATGATATAAATTTTACACTAAGTTGCACGTAACAAGACGAAATGTTTTTTTTTTTTTTTTATATAATGAAATACTGTTTATTCATACTAAACACGTAAAATATGTCTTTGGTTAAATTAATCAATTTTAAAGGCTAGAGAGCCAGTGTTAACAGTGAGAGATGGGACACTGATATCTATCTACTCTCTTTAAAGGATCAACTGTGTAGCCTATGTATTTATTTATGTATTTATAATTTTTTTCTTGAAAACGGCTTCATATATTTTTTTTTTAAATTGGCACCCAGGGATTTTTTAGCCCGAAAAAACGATCTAGATGGGTCACGATTTTAAAAATTCGTCTCGAGCCTAAATTCTGGAAAAAAAATATGCGAGTGACGTCACATTTACAGAGCATAAATTACATTGTTTTTTCCCACGGAGTGGACGTTTCATTTTTAGTATCTATAGCGCCTGTAAAATTACGCAAGATGACACCTGAACAGCTAAAGAAAAAGGCATGGAACAAGGAACAGCAAAAATCACATTGAATTGTAAACGAACATATTGCACAAAGAAATTTGCAATTAGAAGACAAAGCAAAATTTCGATGAATTGAAAGAACGTGTTAATTTAGAATGCGTGAGTCTGTGAAGGATAGACACGAAGGAGAAATCGGTTTTTAGTATCTATGATACGTGCAAAGTTACACAAGATGACAAAGGACTCTACACAGCTAAATAAAAAGGTATGGAGCAAAAACTAGCAAAACTATATTGAATTGCAAATGAAAACGTTGCACAACGAGCCCTGCCGTTAGATGACTAAACAAAATTAAAGCATGGAACAGAAAACAGCAAAAATCACAATGAAATGTAAACGGAAATACTGCGTACACAAATCTGCAATTAGAAGACAAAGCGAAATTGCAATATGATGAATGAACAGAATGAAGGAAATTGGTTTTTAGTATCTGTGGCACGTGCAAAATTACACAAGATGACAAAGGACTCTCAACATCTACAGAAAAAAGAAGTTTTTTGGTATCTATGACACCATGCAAAATTAACGTGATTTCAAATAAATCCAAACAGCTTAAGCGAGAGATATGGAAAATTGTCTGAGGTAATGATGCACAAAAATGAAGCGCAACAAGATCTGCGACTAGAAGACATGCGACAACAAGCATCACAACGAATCCCTAATGAAAATAATTTAAAAAGAAATCTGCGGTTAGAACAAAAGCGGCAGGGATGATCACATCGAATAAACGAAATCTGCAGTTAGGAGAGAAGCAGCCGCGAGAATTAAAACGAGTCCAGGGAGACAAACAAATTTATAAAATGGATGATTCTTTGATACATTAACAGGAAGGATCAAATTGAATTTACGCCAGAACTTCTTAACTCGATTAAAATTATTGATTCATGACTTAAAACTAAAGAATAACGCGATGATTATGCTAAAGCGTAATTAAATAATCAAATATATACAAGCCTGCGGCGTGCCGAGCGCAGAGGCCTGGCGAAGCCGTGGTTCCAGGTACTTGTAGTTATTCCGCGAGATAAAAATATCCGATAAATCATTCAAATCAATAATTCCTTTAAACTAAAAGAAACACTGATTAAAAAAAAACCATAAAAGAGACTGTGATAAAACTAACAAAAGCATGATAAAGGAAGAAATAGGGATAAAAATTGACGACAAAACTTAGTTACTTGACATTGTAGAAACATTCGCGTAAAAGCTGGGTAAGAAAAAGAAAAAGTACATTCTACAACTTTTAAAATATTTTTTAAATCCAAAGAATAAAGAACACTTCTATAGTGACTTTCTAAATTACCTCAAACATCAGGCGCTTTAAAAATGAAAGAAAATTAAAACTTTACAATCACAACTTGAAACACGGGAATCTAATGCTTCTGTCAGCTCTCATGTACATGGACATCAAACCACTAAAGATACATACCAAATAAACAATCAAAGAG
This sequence comes from Artemia sinica, assembly GCA_027921565.1. NCBI lineage: Eukaryota > Metazoa > Arthropoda > Branchiopoda > Anostraca > Artemiidae > Artemia > Artemia sinica. Next base: position 84,224,835 of record CM051258.1, on the reverse strand, counting down.
TAAATTCCGGTCGTCAGAACATGCTAAAATGTATTTGAAAATATTCTCAATCTCTATATATATAATCAAACTGTTGTTTCCACTAGATATTTAGCATAATATAACTAGAAACAGTAATTGGTTGCTGCTTCTCTATTGTTTATTTTGTGTAGATAATCATTTTGGCTTCCAAGTGGCTCAAAAAATATTGTAAACGAGCCATAACTTATAAAGGTAAGTCGCCAATGTTAAGCCAAGCCTGTACTCTACATGGCAACTTTGAATTACAGCTGAAAATGATCTTTCTTTTACCTATTCAACAGACGTAGTCTGAAGTGATTGCACAGGATGCAGCAGCAGCCGATTAGCGGCGCATAGCCCTACGCGGAAAGTATCTGCATTCAGGAGAATTAAACAGGAAACAGTAACTTAGCAATAATAAAGTGGCTGGGTCACTGAATAAAACTTTAACTAGTAGGGTTCTATCACCACTGCTCAATCACAACTACACGTACCACTTTGAAAAACATTTGAAACTGATCTTTGTTTTTTTTTTTTTTTTTTCCTTTACAATAGCCATAGTCTGAACTAGTTGCGCTGAATGCAGTAGTAGCAGAGGCGAATAACTCTACATAAAAGTTTTCTAAAGTTGGCAAAATTTAATAGTAAAGCTAAAAAAATAAAAGCCTATCCGATATATAGGAGATTGCCCCAACTAGAAATAGTGTAATAAATAACAGTTCAAACAGGGATAAATCTTTCTATTAGCCAATGAAAAACAATGATAAAAATTCTGGATATTTCGATCATATACATGGCGACCGTCATCAGCAGATAAACTCGGTTTATCTGCTGATGACGGTCACTGAGCCATTTTTCTTTCAGTTTTATTTTATTTTCAATTAGACGTTATTTGTGAGCTACATCTCGTTCAAATGTTCAGACATATAGTTTATTTTTGAGTTTGATATCTTTAATTATAATTCTCCTTTCCATGTAACATCACATTATTTCACGGTCTTTTTTATTGGTGCTGGGGTGACAGGGCCGGTGGCATACATTCAAATACTTTAGGGTAATAAATTCCAAGCAACTAATCTTTTAAAAAAATCAAATACACACAGACACACAAACGCACACATACATATATATATATATATATATATATATATATATATATATATATATATATATATATATATATATATATATTATATATATATATATATATATATATATATATATATATATATATATATATATATATATATATATATATATATATATATATATATATATATATATATATATATATTATATATATATATATATATATATATATATATATATATATATATATATATATATATATATATATATATATATATATATATATAATATATATATATATATATATAATATATATATATATATAATATATATATATATATATATATATATATATATATATATATATATATATATAATATATATATATATATATATATATATATATATATAATATATATATATATATATATATATATATATATATATATATATATATATATATATATATATATATATATATATATATATATATATATATATATTATATATATATAATATATATATATATATATATATATATATATATATATATATATCTATATATATATATATATATATATATATATATATATATATATATATATATATATATATATATATATATATATATATATATATATATATATATATATATTATATATATATATATATATATATATATATATATATATATATATATATATATATATAGAGAGAGAGAGAGAGAGAGAGAGAGAGAGAGAGAGAGAGAGAGTTGAGTTACACTTACTTTGCCTTCAGATTCGGGTACTGTTCAAGAATACGAGGCAATTGATCAGGTGGATTCAGATTGAATTTTTTTGCGCGATTCCAACGATCCGAACGACTAATACCTGAGCACGGTCCAAATCTGTGGTTAAAATCAAATTCTAACAGCACGCGTTTCGCATCTTCTTCTGTTCTGATTTTTGTATAGGATGGAGCGGTGAAAGAATGCGCGACAATTTCACCTGGAATACATACATCTTACAACAAGGAATTTACAGCACGAGTTTATTGTAAAAGTATTATATATATTCAGAAGTGCAAACTAGGGGGAGGCTAGGAAGCTACCGCCCTGAACCTTATATTTTAAAACCGGAAAAAATGACCTCCATCCTAAATTTTTAAAAATGACTGTTTATCATCTTCACTAAAAAAAAAAATCCTATTCATTCTTTACATTTTCATAAACTGGTAAAACTGCGTATATTATAAGTGCCTAAAGAAGACGTCGTAGAAAAGACTAGCATAACAACTTACTGTCTTAAGCCACGTTCAGACCAAAAACATTCAATTTGTAAGACAAAAACTACCAAGTGACGTCCCTATTTGTACCTCGGCTGGTGCGTTTTACTGAAAGTAAATATCAAAAGACATACGGACAAAAAAGATAAATATCAAAAGGGTGAAGGACATGAATCACAGAAAATGTAAGGTAAATGTCTTTAGTCTAACAAAAGACCTTTCCATAAATTCTTGATTTGGCAGTCGTTTTCAAGGAGAATCACAAATCTTGGTAAAATTGCACAGAAAATATTTGGAAAATTCACAGAGGTTTGAAGTTCCTCTAAGCTAAGAATTCGATTTTTGATTTTCCCAAAAAACTTATTTACGGATAAGTTTTTTTGCAAGGGTTCATTGAATCAAACTAATGGTCCTATGATATCGGGATAGCGCGTCACTCAAGCAAAAATTTGAATTTCTAGCTTGCTCTTTAGGTAACTAATTTTCCAAAACACTTTCCCCAAAAAACATGTTTCAAAAAAAAGTTAAGAGCCAAATTAAAACCTTAAAATAAGCTACTATGCTACTATTACTATGAATGAATCAATAAAGCCGAACACGAACAGAAAAAAAAATTAACTATCACATTATACTGAAAATCACAAATACTATGAATAAATAGATGAAACCCGAACCGAACGTAAATTTGAACTAACATCCAAGCCAGACTTAAAACAAACGGAAATCATAACAATTAAGAGCGGTGATGTGACCCTATTAAACCCTCTAAAGACCAGAGCGTCATTTGCGCTTTACTGGGAATGATGAGTATTCCAAGCAGCCTCTTTTTATTTTGTCCAAGCATCAATAACAAGAACAACTACTACTACTACACAAAAATTTCTGCAGTACCAAACCCATTATAGTGAAAATTATCACATTATACTGAAAATCCCAAATACTATAGATAAAAAGATGAAACCCGAACCGAACGTAAACTTGAACTAACATTCAAGCCAGACTTAAAACAAACAGAACGCCTCTTTTTATTTTGTCCAAACATCAATAACAACAACTACTGCTACTACAAAAACCCCCTGAGGCCAACACAGCTGAGCACGGTCGTCCTCTACCCATATATATTCAAAGCTTCACTCTTTACTCACTCTAATAAAGTTCAGTTTCCTTAAGTCTTTCCTTACAACCACTCACCACCTCATTCTGAGACCATATGTGTGTCCTTATCCATAGTCTGTCCTAGCCATCTCAACTATTTTCATTATAGCCCTAGAAAGTGGTCCTCTGGAAAACAAGTTACAAATCGTCCAAAGCCTTTCAAAACGCTAACGTTTCTGAACCATAATTAACCACCGTCATTACCATGGCTTCTATTCTAAGTGGATGTTTCTTTTTGACACTTGATTATCAAGCCTATTCTTTCACCTTGAACTCGAAAAACCTCTAAAAGTTCGTTCATTTTGCCAACATTTTCATCTAGGATGCTTAAATCATCAGTATAATCTAAGTTAAAGAGTTTCACCTTTTAATTTCATTCCATGCTCTCCCATATCTTTTTTCTGTGTTCCCTAGGACTAAGTTCATCTAAATAATCCATAGAAAGAGGGATAGGACATCCATTTAATGTTTACTTCTGTTCACATATAAATGTTTCATATTAAATTTTAATTTATGTTAATTTAAGTGTGTTATATTACTGAGGGCTGTTCGCATTTAAAATATGAGGACAGATCTATTTAAACCTGATGATCCAGACACTTTTCTATCAAACAGTTCGTCGTAACGAACTGTAAGTAAGGAGCGCAGCGGCTCAATAGTAACCGAAACTCTAAGAAACAGAGTTTTGATTAAAAAAAAAATACATCAAAAGGATGAAATTTTAATGCTTATTCAAAATATGTAAAATTCCTTCAATTTAATGTTAACCATCAAAAGTTGGGCAAATACCCCCAAAACATCAAGTGATCCTAATGAAAATGACACCATCAGATTCAGCATACCAGAGAACCTAGTGTAGAGGTTTCAAGCTCCTATGTACAAAAATGTGGAATTTTGCATTTTTTGCGGGAAGAAAGATCACGGATGGGTGTTTATCACTTTGTTTTTTTTGTTTTTTTTTTTCAGGGGTGATTGATTGAACCGGTGATCATAGAACATCGAGAGAGGGGTCATTTGATCAGAAATCAAAAGTTCTACCGCCCTTTTTAAGCGACCAAAAAATCAAGGGCAGCTAGCCCCCCTTTCACGCTCATTTTTTCCCCAAAGTCAACCAATCTAAATTTTGAGATAGCCATTTTTTCCAGCATAGTCAAAAAACCTAATAACTATGTACTTGAGGATGACTTGACCCGCCAAAGTCCCCGGGGGAAGGGCTGCAAGCTATGAACTTTGTCCATTCTTTAAATATAGCATTGGTTATTGGAAAGTATACAGACGTTTTTCAGGGGGGTATTTTTCTGGAGGAGGTGGGGGGGAAGGTTACGTGGGAGGTTCTTTCCATGGAGGAATTTTTCGTGGGGGAAGAGAATTTTCCATGGATGGGGAGCCAGATTTTCCAGCATTATTCAAAAAACGTTGAGAAATTAAATGAAGAAAAGTTTTTTCAACTGAAAGTAAGGAGCAACATTAAAACTTAAAACGGACAGGAATAATGGGGGTCACCCTCTCCTTAATACCTCGCTCTTTACGCTAAAGTTTGATTTTTTTTTCCAATTATTTAAGGCTGACTTCTGAATCACAAAGGCCGTTTAATTAGAATAGGAAGCTTTTTTTTTAAAAATACTAAGAACTTTAGCGTGAAGAGCAAGGTATTGAGGAGGGGGCAACCAATTTATTTACGAAATAGTTTCTATTTGTTTTCAGTTTTAATGTTGCTCCTTACTTTCAGTTTCAAAAACTTTGTTTTTTTTCTATTTAATCTCAATAAGAATCCAGATTATGCCTAACTATTTATATTTAGGACAATTTTTTTTAACAATTTTTAATAATAGTTAAACTATAGCGCTTCGGATCGATGTGTAGGGGGAAACAATTCGAATATATAAGTTGAAAATCTCCGTATTCTTGGGATTCTATAGGGCTGAAGGAATTCTAGCCTCCATCCCATTAAAGCCTGGAGTACACACACACACACATTAATCACCTATCCCCCTCGGCATGTTCTGCGTGTTTCAACTTAATTCCCTTTCTTAATATATTGCTGATATAAACTTTTGACAACCTCGTTACATATAGTGGATTTTTATTTAGTTCACTTTCAGGGCATATCACTATGCCCTGACAGTTTAAACTTAATGTTTTAGCCGTTTCTGAGATATCGCAGGTATGGCCTTTAGACCATAGTGGATGCACATAGTGTCTATTGATTTAGTTTAAAAAACCCCGAAGACACACCCTATATATCCTAAAAGAGTCCCGGGAGTTTTCTGGGAAGTTGCACCGATACCCTTTTAACGATCTGGATATGCATAGTTTATTTTCATTTAGTTTTACATCCCCTTAATGTCTCCCTGGAAGTTTCAACTTAATAGCCTATATCATTCCTGAGATATTGCATCTAAGCCCTTTTCACAACCTGGGACTCATTTAAACTTTTTGATTTAGTTAAATAGTAGTAGTAGTAGTAGCAGCCGGAAGTAGTCACAGGTGCAGTTCCAAGTAGTCATAATTGCTTCCAGCCGTAGCTGCAGTTCTAATTAGTCACAGTAACAATCACAAGTAGTCGCAGTCGCAGGGTAGTCATTGTCCCAATTTCAAGTCTTCACAATCTGAGTCGCAAGTAATTGCAGTTGTTAGTAGTCGCAGACGTAAGTAGTTGTTGCAGTCAAAGTCGCATGTAGGGACAATAGTAGTTCCAAGTGGTCAGAGTCGCAGTCAAAGGCAGTTGGAGTCTCAATCGTAAGCTTTTGCAGTTGCAAATAGTCACAAACACAAGCAGGCACAGTCATAAATAGTTACAGCAGCAGTAGTACTAGTAGTAGTAGCATAAGTAGCAGTTGTAGTAGCCCGGAAAGATTCAATTTAATACCCTTAGTCGTTCCTGATTTTTCGGTGGTAAGCCGTTTTGACAACCTATGTGAAAATAAAACGATTTGATTTTGTTCAACGTACACCCTAGCATCCCCTGACAGTTTCATATTAATGCCATTAGCCATTCAAGACACATTGCATATACGCCCTTTTAGCGTCCATATTTAGTGGAAAATTCCCTTAAAACTTCAACTTAAAACCTTGACCCGTTCCGAAGATATTGCAAACAATCCCTTATGACAAATTCGGATGGACATAGTGTCTTTTGATTTAGTTCAACATTTCCAATTGCATTCTCTAAAAGCTCTAACAAAACACCCTTAGCTGATACTCTGATATTACAAATAAACCCTTTTGATAATCTAGATACACAAATAGTGCATCCCTTTTGATTTAGTTTTACACCCCCTTAACACTCCCTGAAAATAAACTCAATTAACACTTCTGTCTGTAAGAAACTGTAGGCCCTATCTAAAAAAAAAAAACAGGGTTTGCAAAAAGACCATATACAGGGGTGGGGATGATGGGGGGGGGGGTTGTTGTTGCAAGGCTTGACCCCCCCCCCCCCCCAAAAAAAAAAAAAAGAAACATTTGTCCGACTCATAAAAACGTAACAAAAATACTTGTAAACAATTTTTGATCCGTTTTTAAGTTTTTTTTTATCGTAGGGGGATTTCCGGAGCGATCGGAAAAACAATTAAAAATTAAAATCTTTTCAAATTAAAGTATGCTAAGGAGAATTTTTCAGGCTGAATCATCCGCACGACATTTTACGCAGGGTTGCAATCGTTTGAAAAACGATTACTTGAAGAAATTAAATTCAAAAAAAAAGTTTTTTCAACTAAAAATAAGGAGCAACATTAATAATTCAAACCGAACATAAATGATTTCGTATATGAATAGGTTCCCCCCCTCCTTAATACCTTGCTCTTTGCGCTAAAATTTGAACATTTGTCCCAATTTTTTCAAATAATGACTCCTGAAACACATGGGCCGCTTAATTAGAATAGGAAGCTTTTTTAAAAATACTAAGAACTTTAGCGTGAAGAGCAAGGTATTGAGGAGGGGGCAACCAATTTCTTTACGAAATAGTTTCAATTCGTTTTCAGTTTTAATGTTGCTCCTTACTTTCAGTTTCAAAAACTTGTTTTTTTTTTATTTAATCTTAATAAGAATCCAGATTATGCCTTACTATTTATATTTAGGGCAATTTTTTTTAACAATTTTTAATAATAGTTAAACTATAGCGCTTCGGATCGATGTGTAGGGGAAACAATTCGAATATATAAGTTGAAAATCTCCGTATTCTTGGGATTCTATAGGGCTGAAGGAATTCTAGCCTCCATCCCATTAAAGCCTGGAGTACACACACACACATTAATCACCTATCCCCCTCGGCATGTTCTGCGTGTTTCAACTTAATTCCCTTTCTTGATATATTGCTGATATAAACTTTTGACAACCTCGTTACATATAGTGGATTTTGATTTAGTTCACTTTCAGGGCGTATCACTATGCCCTGACAGTTTAAACTTAATGTTTTAGCCGTTTCTGAGATATCGCAGGTATGGCCTTTAGACCATAGTGGATGCACATAGTGTCTATTGATTTAGTTAAAAAATCCCAAAAACACACCCTATATATCCTAAAAGAGTCCCGGGAGTTTTCTGGGAAGTTGCACCGATACCCTTTTAACAATCTGGATATGCATAGTTTATTTTCATTTAGTTTTACATCCGCTTAATTTTTCCCTGGAAGTTTCAACTTAATAGCCTATATCATTCCTGAGATATTGCATCTAAGCCCTTTTCAAAACCTGGACTCATTTAAACTTTTTGATTTAGTTAAATAGTAGTAGGAGTAGTAGCAGCCGGAAGTAGTCACAGGTTCAGTTCCAAGTAGTCATAATTGCTTCCAGCCGTAGCTGCAGCTCTAATTAGTCACAGTAACAATCACAAGTAGTCGCAGTCGCAGGGTAGTCATTGTCCCAATTTCAAGTATTCACAATCTGAGTCGCAAGTAATTGCAGTTGTAAGTAGTCGCAGACGTAAGTAGTTGTTGCAGTCAAAGTCGCATGTAGGGACAATAGTAGTTCCAAGTGGTCAGAGTCGCAGTCAAAGGCAGTTGGAGTCCCAATCGTAAGCTTTTGCAGTTGCAAGTAGTCACCAACACAAGGAGGCACAGTCATAAATAGCTACAGCAGCAGTAGTACTAGTAGTAGTAGCATAAGTAGCAGTTGTAGTAGCCCGGAAAGATTCAATTTAATACCCTTAGTCGTTCCTGATTTTTTGCTGATAAGCCGTTTTGACAACCTATGTGCATATAAAACGATTTGATTTTGTTCAACGTACACCCTAGCATCCCCTGACAGTTTCATATTAATGCCATTAGCCATTCAAGACAAATTGCATATTCGCCCTTTTAGCGTCCATATTTAGTGGAAAATTCCATTAAAACTTCAACTGAAAACCTTGACCCGTTCCGAAGATATTGCAAACAATCCCTTATGACAAATTCGGATGGACATAGTGTCTTTTGATTTAGTTCAACATTTCCAATAGCATTCTCTAAAAGTTCTAACAAAACACCCTTAGCTGATACTGTGATATTACAAATAAACCCTTTTGATAATCTAGATAAACAAATAGTGCATCCCTTTTGATTTAGTTTTACACCCCCTTAACACTCCCTGAAAATAAACTCAATAAACACTTCTGTCTGTAAGAAACTGTATCTATGCTATTTTGACAACCTGTTCCACTTAAAAACTTCTTATATAATTTAATAGTAGTAGCAGTAGTAGTAGTTGTAACCCTGAAAAATTCAATTGAATACCGTCAGTCGTTCTTGAAATATTGCTGATAAATCCTATTGACAGCAAGTATGCACACAGAGCCTTTTGATTTAGTTTTACACCAACATAAACTTTCCTTGAAAACATCTGTTTAAACCTTATTCCAGTCCTAACATGTCAAGCCTATCCCATTCTGACAATCTGGATGCACTTCAATTATTTTGATTTAGTTCAATAATAGCAGTAGTAGTAGAAGAAATAGTAACAAAAGTCTTAGTAAGTTTAGCAGCCGTGAAAGCTTTAGCTCGATAGCCTAAGGCGTTTCTGAGATATTTTCTGATATACCCCTTTGATACACTATATATACATAGGGTGTTTAGATTTAGTTCAATATCAGTCTAAAAATGCCGTAAAAGCTTTACCTTTATGCTCTAAGCCATTCATTAAATATTGCTGAAACACCCTTTGGACAACCTTCATGCACATAGTGTTTTGATTTAGTTCAACACCGCTCACATTATTCCCTGAAAGTTGACCCAATATCCTTAGCATTAGTAGTAATTGTAATAGCAGAAGTAATATTGGGAGCATTGGGAGTAGTATAAATGATAGTAGTGGTAGTATTAGTAGTAGAAGCTATAGTAGTATGTTCACATTGTGCCATTTTTGTTAGTTCATCATGCTAAGATAGTTTTAACTTAATACTTTATGCCGTTTCTGAGATATTCGGGTCTTTTTGAAAGGCTGCAGGCACATAGTTAGCTTTGATTTAGTCTCAAATCCCCCTTAATAATCCCTGAAAGGTATCACCTAAATACTATTAGCCTTAATAATAGTGGTACTTGTAGCAGAAGTAGAATTATTACTAGTAACTGATAGTCGTAGAAGAAGCAGCATGCATACAGTGAATTTTTATTAGCTCAACACCCCCCTCATCATACCCTAAAAGTTTCAACTTAATACTTTAAGTCGTTCCTGAGATATTGCTGGTATGCACTTTTGACAGTCTGCAATTTAATCCAGGTAATGGCTACAGCGGATTGGAGATGACGTTATTAGCGCCGTATATAGCTGCTTGTGTAACACTCAAGTTTAGCTTTGTTTGTGAAAATTTTAGACTTCGTCCTGCAGTGTAAGTGTAAACATTCAAAAAATCGGCGTTCCTAGCTCTAATTAGTGTACTAATCATGGTCTTTTGTTATGATTAATTAAAAAACTTTTTCCACAAAATAAGTTTTTCAAAAATAATTTCTAAGACCACACTGGCTAATCATGATAAAACGAAACAATAGTAAAAAAAAAGAAGAGAAAAACGAGGATTATACAAGCCATTGAAACATATGGACTAAAATGCAAATATTTCGGTCAAGACCTCCGCTTGACCGTCCTCAGTGCAAGATAATAACATCAAAATTACTAATAAAAATCCATGGATACTATAAAAAAAAAAAAAAAAATTCAAACCTTGAAACGAAGCGCAACTAAAATTTGAAGACCCTCTCCATGTAACGGTGAAAGGGTAACTGAATGAAAAAATACAGTACTGAATGGGAATTCAATTTTTTAATTTATACAGAGCATTTTTAAAAGCTAAACGCTTTCCAGGTAAAACATCATCACAGATTAGGTTAGGTTGCAAAATGTGATTCTTTTTAATATCTAAGTAAAAACGATCAGAATTAATTAGTTCATTATAAATGAGGCTTAAATAGGTTTCTCCCGTGTCTCTATTGAGAGCAACCTTTCGGTGAATGTACTTTTTTATCTCAACTGCCACCCTGAAAACTTGGATGAGACCTTTAACAGGGGCAATAATGGAGGTGTTATCGAATAAAACGAAATGTTGCGGGTTGTCATACACATGCTGAGCCAAGGCGGAATCAAAAGTCTCAGGCCTTTGGCATAGCTCCATAGCTTTGTCGATTGAGGACCTGTGTTCCAACAATCTCTCCCCCAATTGCTTATGGGTTCTTCAAACATAGAAACAGCCGCAAGAACATGGAACCCTATAAACACCACTGCCCAAAATAGGGCTCGTTTTATCTTTACCGCTGTTAAAATAGTTCTGGATTTTATTAGAATTTTTGAAGGTGACATTTAAGTTATGTTTTTTAAGAATTCTTTGCAATTTGTCACCTAATTTGGGAAAATAGGGCAAAACAGTAAAAACTTTCTTATCACCCACTAAAGGGATGATATCCGTTGGAGGTTGTGGAGATGATAAATCTTTTTCTGCCTTTTTTTGTCTTTTTTCTATGATGGATTCCAGTAACTTGATGGGATATCCATTGCAAAACAAAATGTCCTTCAGATAATTTAATTCTGGGATTATATGAGCCTTTGAACAAATTCTTATGATACGATCAACTAAAGATATAACTACTCCTCTTTTTACACAAGGAGGGTGGTTGGAAGAGAAATGCAAATACCTATCATTATGTGTAGGTTTTCTATAAATTGAATATTCAAGGCTGAGAGATTTGTTGAAGATTAAGACGTCTAAAAAAGGCAGTTTATGATTATCTTCCAGTTCCATTGTGAACTGAAGGTTGGAATCGAAACTATTAAGATTAAGTAAAAAAGCGTTAAGTTCTATCTCTCCGTGATTCCAGACAGAGATCACATCATCGACAAACCGGCCCCAGAACCGGTATTTCAGAGGAAAAGTATTCAAAGCGGAGGTTTCAATAAATTCCATGTAAAAAGTGGCCAAAAAACGTGAAAGGCTTGTACCCATAGGGAGCCCATTTGTTTGGGTGAAAAATTGATTGTCGTACCGAAAATATAAGGAATATCTATTGCAAAGGCGAACAAGTCGCATAATGGTTTCAATATCTAATGTTTTGTAATCCATCCGGTCAATATTATCTTCTAGTTTCTTTTGAAGAGCATATTCACATTTTTTTATATCACATGATGTATACATCGAAATGGCATCAAAACTGGCCACAATTGTGTCTTTTTTTATATCAAGGTTTTTTAATTTTTCCACAAGGTGTACTAAATTTTTAATGTAAGAAGCTTGCGTCGACATAAGTTTTTTTTTTTTTTTTTTTTTTTTTTTTTTTTTTTTTTTTTTTTTAAACCAGATACTGTTAAATGGTCTAATTCCAGGACATCAGGAATTGTCTCAAACCGGTGAAGGAATTTGGCCACCTGGTCCGTACTGGACTCCACGCTTGACGGAACATCAACAGGAGGAGATTCAGAAATGAAGGAATAGAAGGCTACCTGGTCCACACTGGACTCCACGCTTGACGGGACATCAACAGGAGGAGATTCTCCAATAGTAGCTGGACCTGTTTGGCAAATTCCACTTTTATTTGCTCGGAGTTGTCAGGTTGCTTTGGTCCTAAACAATCGGGGCACCCTTCACCTAATGTTCACTTCACAAGAACTCGAATCAGACTCATTTTTTTTTTTTTTTTTTTTTTTTTTTAGAAACCAGATACTGTTAAAGGGTCTAATTCCAGGACATCAGGAATTGTCTCAAACCGGTGAAGGAATTTGGCCACCTGGTCCGTACTGGACTCCACGCTTGACAGAACATCAACAGGAGGAGATTCAGAAATGAAGGAATAGAAGGCTACCTGGTCCACACTGGACTCCACGCTTGACGGGACATCAACAGGAGGAGATTCTCCAATAGTAGCTGGACCTGTTTGGCAAATTCCACTTTTATTTGCTCGGAGTTGTCAGGTTGCTTTGGTCCTAAACAATCGGGGCACCCTTCACCTAATGTTCACTTCACAAGAACTCGAATTAGACTGATTTTTTTTTTTTTTTTTTTTTTTTTTTTTTTTTTTTTTTTTTTTTTTTTTTTTTTTTTTTTTTTTTTTTTTAACCAGATACTGTTAAATGGTCTAATTCCAGGACATCAGGAATTGTCTCAAACCTGTGAAGGAATTTGGCCACCTGGTCCGTACTGGACTCCACGCTTGACGGAACATCAACAGGAGGAGATTCAGAAATGAAGGAATAGAAGGCTACCTGGTCCACACTGGACTCCACGCTTGACAGGACATCAACAGGAGGAGATTCTCCAATAGTAGCTGGACCTGTTTGGCAAATTCCACTTTTATTTGCTCGGAGTTGTCAGGTTGCTTTGGTCCTAAACAATCGGGGCACCCTTCACCTAATGTTCACTTCACAAGAACTCGAATCAGACTCATTTTTTTTTTTTTTTTTTTTTTTTTTAGAAACCAGATACTGTTAAAGGGTCTAATTCCAGGACATCAGGAATTGTCTCAAACCTGTGAAGGAATTTGGCCACCTGGTCCGTACTGGACTCCACGCTTGACGGAACATCAACAGGAGGAGATTCAGAAATGAAGGAATAGAAGGCTACCTGGTCCACACTGGACTCCACGCTTGACAGGACATCAACAGGAGGAGATTCTCCAATAGTAGCTGGACCTGTTTGGCAAATTCCACTTTTATTTGCTCGGAGTTGTCAGGTTGCTTTGGTCCTAAACAATCGGGGCACCCTTCACCTAATGTTCACTTCACAAGAACTCGAATCAGACTCAAATTCAGTTACCCTTTCACCGTTACATGGAGAGGGTCTTCAAATTTTAGTTGCGCTTCGTTTCAAGGTTTGAAATTTTTTTTTATAGTATCCATGGATTTTTATTAGTAATTTTGATGTTATTATCTTGCACTGAGGACGGTCAAGCGGGGGTCTTGACCGAAATATTTGCATTTTAGTCCATATGTTATACTGGCTTGTATAATCCTCGTTTTTCTCTTTTTTTTTTACTATTGTTTCGTTTTATAAAGTTTTTCAAAGAAAAGTAAAGAGCTCCATTAAACTAAAAATGAGCAAAAGTTAAATCAAATAATCTACCAAGCGTGAAACTACCACAAATCAGCATCGATAAATAAATGAAACCCAAAATGAACAGAAATTACAATAAATAACCGAGTAAAACTCAAAACGAGCAGAAATTAACATGAGTAGGGCTCAAAACCCCTATACCTTCCCAAGGCCAGAACATAATTTGCGCTTTACTGAAAAAATATAAATGTTTTTACTTTTATAACTTTAATAAATCAAACAATATTAACATTTTGATTACTAAATATCAGTATATGTATATTAAACTGACAATGTACATTCATTTGTATTTCTTTCACATTTTGCACATTCATTTGTATTTCTTTGAACAAAATGGCTATCTCAAAATTTTGATTGAATGTATTTGGATAAATGGTGGGCGTAGAAGGGGGTTTTGTTGCCCTCCAATCACTTTCGACTATTAAAAAGGGCACTAGCCCTTTGAATTTCCAATCGAACGAGCCTTTTTTGAAGTTTCTACGACAACACTTTCTACAAAAACCATATATGCTTCCAGGGCATATCTTACAACCCTTGCCCTGAGGGCTGTGGGGAAGTGTCCTCCTCAAAAACATAATTTCTATCTGAAAATAAACTACGCTGAACAAAATGACTATCTCAAAATTTTGATTGGCTGTGTTTGAGGGAATGGTGGGTGTAAGAGGGGTGTTAGTTATCCTCAAATCATTTTCAACTATTAAAAAGGACACAAGCCACTCCAATTTCCAATCAAATGCGCCCTTTTTGAAGTTTCTACGACAACTCCTTCGATACGAAGTGCCCTGGTCTAAGACCAAGAAAAAAAAATAAAAATAATAATACATTGTGCCAACATCGTTCTTTATTTAGGTAGCGATATTGCGCTGCCTATGAAAAGGACACTATTAAAAGAATTTATTCGTCTCACTTAGTTGCAGCACCATCTACATTTCATCCCAATTAGTTACACCATCTACATTTTTAAATCTATGGCATTGCGGGCTACTAAGAAAACCACGAGAAGACTCCGCGGGTTTGGTTCCAAGAACTAAGCGTAGATGGGGAGGATGTAAAGTAGGAAAACGAAACAAATGCTTCAACATCGCAGAAGGTATCTCAGAGGACTGATCTTGTCATAAATACATTAGCAGACCAAGGACTCTAGCCAAAGTTAACTGTAAACCACCTTCATGGGCGCCCATAAGCTGAATTTTAGGGGGGGCTTACCTGGTCTAATCGGCACTTCTAATGTTGAATAATAGAAATCTGAAAACAAAAATGTAAATATAGGGCAACGTCATTCATCCAGGGGGGCCGGTTCCCCCTCCAGCCCCTCCCCTCTTATGGGCGCCCATGACCACCTTATAGAACTTTATCCTCTCTACGACCATTTCAGCACAAGGCGAGATCGTGGTCTACAGTGCCATTGTGAAGGTGTCGGTTTGTATATCCGACAAAACATTCCCTACAAGTTATTAGGTGAGCCTACTGATTCCTGTCACGAAGTGATTTGGGTCGAAATTCTTGTGAAGAACTCTCCTCCCCATCCTAGCGGTATTAGCCCGAGAGGGCGAAGAACAGGAGAGATTCTATTCAATATCTACAAAATTTTATAGACAAAATTTGTCGACAGTATGTAGCTCCAGCTTCTATTTTTGCTGGAGACTTCAATGAAACCAATAAGCAGTGGATGGCGATTATGCTTAACCTGAAACAAGTAGTGAAGATTCTGAAAAACCAAAGTGGGAGCAAAATCGACCAAGTGGGAGCAAACTCGTAGTTTTCACAAGCCTTCCAACCATTACCTAAATACCACATTTACTAGGCCCATTCAAAACTCTGACCCGTTTGTAATTCTCTGGGAGGCCAAAGCCAACTTTCCAGAAGCAAAGAAAACTAAAGTAACGACCCCACCTTCGAATAGGGAAAGTAAATGTTCCTTCAGACGCTGGATTGGGACCTTTTACTTCGATGAGATTTGCTCAATAACAGACATTAACCTCAAAGCTGAGGCTCAGAACTCTGTTCTTCTACAGAAATATCCCGAGGATTTCCGTGATAGTGATAAGTCTGTGACAGTGATAATTATGTGACAGTCATAAACCAACAAATTAAAGCGTTAATTAAGACTCGATGTCAACTCCACTCGAGCGGTGAAGTTGCACCAGAAAAAAAGTTGCAAAATAATATTGTGAAAGTAAAAAGAACTGCTAAGAGCGTATATGTTCGTGATAAAAGTGACACCAAAACTGACTATTAACCCCCATAAGTGCCACTCTGAAGTCAAAAGGTTGTCTGGAAAACCCATTAATAGAAACCTGAAGATACAGAAAGACGATGTTTCTTTAGTATCGTCAACTGAAGTAAATTCGTCTTTCGAAGCGATATATTCTACTTACCCGTCATTCACTGAAGAAGATATTGATAATCTCTCGTCCAGCTTTCCCGACGAACAAATTATAGAAATATCCAAATACGCGGTATTCAAAGAGATTGTTAATTCAGCCCACACGTTACATACCTTGCAAGAAAGGACAACTACGCGCTGCAGTCTTTAATCATATTGCGTTGTCGGGTTTCCTATAAAGCAATTAATGATCACATGCACGTGTTATGCGCGCCCTTTGCTTGAACACGCATGCCCAGTTTGGGGACCAAGTGCAAAACATCGACTACCTCAACGGCAAAATTGAGACAATGCAAAAGAGCGCCTTAAAAATCATTCCTATACACCAAATATATCACTTACGATTCTGCTCTTGCAGCTCTACGAATCCCAGCCCTTAAAGAAAGCAGGTACCATATGATGTGTAAGTTTGGACACTACGTGCTTTAGAGTGATAAACACCGTTCCCAGCTACCCCTCGCCGCTGCAGTCAACCAAAACACACGTCACAAGAACAAACTTGAACCAGTGCACTGCAGAATTAATCGTTTCAGTAGGCCCTAATTCATTCGTTCATTTTTTTTACTAGTTTGATAAATCGTATTTAGTGCTTAGTATGTTGTAAAAGGTGGCATAAATTAGCTACGGCACAAGCCTTAACTACGATAGCCATGTTTGTTAAATAATTCTGGGTTAATTCAACAACCTCTTCAACATTTCTAGAAAGTTTCTCCTTAAAACCCTTAGCCTTAGTAGTAGTAGTACTAGTAATAGCAGTGAAAATAGTAGTAGTATGCATATAGGATCTTTTTGTTGGTTCAACACACCACTCTACACGCACTGTAAGTTTCAACAGAATAATCTAAGCCCTTCCTGAGATAGAAATGTTACGCCCTTTTGATAACCTGCATCGATAGGGTCTGTTTCGACTTAGTTAAACATATCCATGTACATTCTCTGAAAGTTTCACCTGAATACCTTTTAACAGTAGAAGTAGTAGTAATAGTACTAGCAGTAGAAGTTGTAGTAGTTGTATCACAAGTTCAGGTAGTAGTAGCAGTACCAGTTGTAGCAGTAGTATGCATATATTGCCTTTGAGTTAGCTCAACATCCCCCTTAACATGCCCTAAAACTTTCGATTTAATACCCTAAGCTGTTCCAGGGACATTTCTGAAGCGTTCTTTTCGAAATTCCAATTAACTGGTTTTCAAAATAACATCTTACTATTAAGACTAATTCAGATAATAGTTACCATTCCTGAATCAGCTAGAAAAGGCAATTTACCTCAAAACACGTTTTTTTTTTGGTAACTATGAGCCGTAGTTCGCCCTTTATTAGGTTACAACTGCTACTACAACCATGATTTAATTTGTCACACACAGAAAACTTAGCAAGACAAACCACGTTGTCAATAATGACTATTTAAATACACTTTTTATCAAATAAATTATCTTATTTAAGCGCTCAAATTTTCACAAAAACAGTTTTTAAAGTAACATCGACTAATTCAAAAAATACATATGTTAAATTATCTATTATCAAAAAATACTTGTGTTACATCATCTGGTATATTACGGTGCAGTATTTGTCGAAAAAATACATTTTTTGTGGATTGAATCAGTAATGCGACGGATGACAAATTGGAAGCTTTTTGTCATTTAAGAATCGAATAATGCTAAAAAAAATTCTTGGTTAATTCAATTTTTTTTAATACCGTTTTGGATAAGGGTCAATGGGTATGTTTCAGAATAGCATACAAGTGCACTGACGTCACGACAAGGTTCAATCCAGACACCGTGATGGGTGAAAAAACAAAACTAAAGAAAAGATGGATCAAGTTATCAAGATTCTAAAGGTTTTGAAAAGTACTTTTGAACAAGTTTTAGATTCAACACCAAGCTTGACCGGATTTGATGAGACGGTTCCAATTCAAAGAAACTTTGATATGCTGCTAATTATTGCAAATCTACCCCTCCAGGTAAAGAAGTCATTGCCAGGTCAATTCTCGATTGAATTTCTTTCCGCGTGAATTCAAAAAATTAACATACAACTGGAAAAAGAAGACTTTCCATACAGTTATTTTGACAAAATCCCCTTATACATCACTGTTATCGATAATAGTTTTCATAAAATACTCAGAAAAGAAGACGTAGAAAATGTTTAAAACATACATTAAAATATGTTTCAAGAAGTTATGATTTATACCGTAAAGATTTTTAAAATCTAAAAAGGCTGACAAACAATATTCCAGAGACTTGGAGAGGTCTTATAGAAAGGCAATGCGAGCAGGAGCAATGAGAAAAATTTAAAAAAGACACAAAAAAACTTCAGGAAATTGAAATAAAAGATAAAACAGAAATTGAAAGGACAAAAGAAGGCAAAGATACAGAAACAAAGAAGAAAAAAAAATTTTAAGCAAGCTTAAATTAAAAGGAGGATTAAGTCAGGAAATAGAAAATAAAACAAGTACGGCAGAAATCAAAGCAATTCTAGCAAGTACCCCATTTGGTTTCTATTCAAAAGGGAAATGTCGGATGATTAAAAATGTTGGCTGCTCCACAAAGAAGTTTGATAATTTAGAACAGACTCATCTCTTGCATACTTCGTTTTATTTCACATACATGCATTTTTTTTTTATTCCAGTTTTAGTTTTGACATCATTTTTGAAACTAGCCCCCTCATCTTTATTTTCTTCATGACATTTTTCCACTGAAAGATCTTTGTTCAGCTCTGGTCTCAGTTTCTCTTTTTTCTTCAACCTCTTTTTTTTAATTTTCTTCTATATTTTAGTTTATATCTTTTTTTTAAAAGTTATAAATGTGCTATTACAAAATATAAGGAAAATAAGCCAAATAATGTCGATAGTAAAAGTATATGCAAAAAATTAATGTATGAAAACTTAAAAGAAAAGATTGAAAGCCCTCGAAAATGCTGTGAAATCAAATAAAAAATGGAATCACCATGGTCGGAAACCGTATATAGAAGAATTACAATTCACCATCTTTAACGGAAAGGAATGTCACTTTTTCGCAAAGAAAGCACTGGTGTGTCTCCTTTTTTCCTTGTTTTATTTAGGGGCGAACATACCAGAGTAGTGGCCTTGAAATTCAAGGAAAGGGTTCAACGAAAAGAAATTTCCATATATAGGCTTTCTTCACGGTTGCAGCAGCAGCTGCAACCTAGTAAAGAACAAACCTCAGCAGATGTAAACGAAAATTTTAAAAGGTGTTTTGAAGTAACTTGTGGAGTACGAGAGAATCACGACTTGAAACTGATTCAAGAATGGTAATTGTTATTTTGGCTAATCTGAATAGTCAAAGTTTGTCGCGGAAACAAATTTACGGCAATTTCGATAAATAATATCTTAATAATACTAAAAGGGGATAATCATATCCCTAAAAATGGTGATGGATCAAAATGAAAGTTGCACCATTAGATTTACGATTTTCAAAAACTCACTTAGGAAAATTACAGTCCACAAAAAGATCCTCACAAAGATGGGGAATGTTTGACAATAAGGAAAATCCCTTATTCACATGGAAAGAAGTGACGTGTCTCCTTTTCGTCATCAGTGTTTTCCTATGTAGCTAACACAAGAGATACTGCCACAGTAAAGTAGCGCGTTTTCTACCTTTTTTATGCCACTTAACATCAATATCTGTCCAAAGAGTCAAAATAACAGAGGGTATAAATTATAAGATACACAATCGATTTCGCATGGTCTAGAACCAAAAACAGGAGGTTTTGAGCCCCGCCTCAAGAAGTCGATAGTCAATAACCCCAATCTGTGCATTTAGGGTGTCAAAAGAGCGTATAAACAATATTCCACGAATGATATAGGGCAGTGTTTTTCAACCTTTTTCATGAAACGACCCCCTAGTATAAAAAAAAAAAAAAAAAAAAAAAAATGCGACCCTCAGACCCTTTTTTTGCCATGTTAAAAACACGTAATCCGTACATAAATTTTAGGCACTTGCACTATTAGAGTTCGGATATAAATATATAATGAACGATATAAAACTTATAGTTTTAAATCGAACACGTGGTCAATTAATTACTAACAAACGAATAAAAACATGT
Organism: Artemia sinica; assembly: GCA_027921565.1. Classification (NCBI taxonomy): domain Eukaryota; kingdom Metazoa; phylum Arthropoda; class Branchiopoda; order Anostraca; family Artemiidae; genus Artemia; species Artemia sinica. Next base: position 84,204,378 of record CM051258.1, on the reverse strand, counting down.
TTGTATTGTTACAGCCGAGACTACCTGCACCATCTGTTGGTAACGCTCAGAACTAGTACTCTCTTTATGGCCTACGCGAAGTCTCAATAGCACCGAGACGTCTCTTTACGCTTCAAGATCATTCTCGCTAGAATGCACTGGGTTGGCCTATGAATAGGGCGGTCGACCGTGGCCACGGTAGTTGAAACGACTCAGAGGCAAAACTGCGGTGTTATATACGGATTGTGTGTAAGGTTTGACAGTGTGTAAGGTGCCTTAGAGTCAGAATAATAGTGATTTGTGAGCGTCAAACACGCGTATTCGTGTAGTCTGCTGTTAAGTTTGGAGAGCACGAATCACTTCTTATACGTATTTATGTGAGTAATTGCTATATTTGAAAATGGATAAATTCTTGAAAATATCACCAGAACCATCAACGTCTAGCGAACGCAGTAGAACAAAGAAGCCTTTATGACGAGAGTTATTTGAAATTCAGGTTTTTCAGGGATTGAGAAAAAACCCAGTGTTGCTTTCAAATTTTGAAAAGAGAAAGCATGAAGTCATTAAAGTTGGTACACGACTTAAACACACAACATCCTGAAGAAAAAATAAACCAGTGGAATTTTTTGAGTGATAATTAAAAACTCTTGAACATCAAAAAACTGCTGTAGAACAATGCTCCAACCTAAATGAGAAAGCGTTGCTCTTTAGCTGTTATCGAGTAGCTTTTCTTGTGGTTAAAGCTTTGCTGTTCTTGTTAGCTTTTCTTATCAAAAATTTGATTTTACCAGCGGCTTTAAATATGGCGGAGGTTATGTTTGGCAAACAAGAGGTCAAAAAGCTCAAAAGTATACTTCTCTCTGACAATACCATTCAACGCGGGATACGCAATATCGCGACTGACGTACGTGACCAAGTCATATACTTTATGTTCTTGCAATCCTTCAAATAGCATTATAATCCTTCAGTTTTACCCACAATTGTTTTTACCTAGTCATTAATATTGATAGACAAGATTGCTTAATGCCACCCCACGAATATTACAGGTTGTGCGCAGTTTGTAGCATCTGTGCATTTTAAATCCGACAAAAAAATCCACTTTTCAAATTTTCCTGAATCTATTGGGGTCCTTTTGACTACCACGGGGGAGGGGTCATTCTCCTGTGAATGGGTATCTGTAATATTATTTTAGACGGTTGTAAAAACCTGAAACAAAAGTTATTTTGTTTCAGTTATTTTGTTACCTAACTCTACCTCAAAATACCTGGTGCACAAAAAGCAGACAAGTGCAAAACATCTTGGCAAACCTCAGAAGAATTTGACAAAAATCAGCACTCATAGCTACAAATAGTCCAGACATCCAGGAGTAGGTAGCAGAGGATTTTCCCATTGGGGAAAGACTTTTTATGCCATAATTTTTCAATTTTGCTTGAGGGGGTATGTCTCAGAAGACCTACCTCTGCTAACTTCATGATTGAAACCTATTCATTTAAGGTTACTAGACAACGTGACTCAAAAATGAAATTTGAAGACACAAATTTCTTCAAGTGGGGAATGCCTCCAAGTTTCCATCAAGCTTTAGCAAGCCTTCCTAAATTAGTTAATTCTGAATAAGTTATGACTACGATCTCAACCGTTTACCTCCACAACTAGCACTCATTTGTTATCGAAAAATTCAAAGGGAGCTCTTTGACAACTGCACTACTTCAATATTTAACACTACTTGATACTAAAAATTTAAATTACCTGGCATCTTCAGACGCTCAGGATCTTTACCAGATGATCCAACATAAAGTCCACTCTCCCTGCTTCTTCCATCACCGCCACGTGTCACCACTTTGCCTTTTTCTTCAAATAGCTTATTTTTCGACACGTTAGTCGATTTAGCCACTTTCTTTGGCTCCGGTTGCTTAGCAACTCGATAAACATTAGCAACACTTTCTTGGCTTCGCGTCTTAGATTTCGGCATTATAGTCCTGGAAAAAAAGATTACACAAATCCTAAAAAAAGACTGAAATACACGGCACATATAGATCCTACTCTTATAGAAGAAAGTCAGGGGATTTTGTCTTAAGGGGTAAAAAAAATTTGTTGACTCCTATTTGGGATTTGCCACTCTTGTGGTATATCCTAATGAGAGTGGGGGTTAACCCTAAGGATAAAGTGAATAGCTTTAACCCACAACATCAAAAATATGATTCTTTTAGAGTGAAATGAACCGAGTTTATTTGTTGTATAAGTCAGATATGGTTCTATGATTATGGTCATAGTTATGCCCGTGCCACATTATAGTCACACTTGTCGACAAAAATCAAAATTACTCACGACTACAGCGCCAATTAAGTTCGCCGTTCGTAATTTCTCGAGTTGAACATTGTTCAACTTTCAAACATAAATTTATTGACTGACCAATCAGAATCAACGTTTAAGGCATACTTTTTGAAACTAGAAAAGATGGAAACTTAGAACAGCGGTTTTTCTATCTGGGAGAGGAATTTGACAAAAGTTAAAAAAAAACTTAGTATTAGTAGAGAACAGCTGGACACAAATTACTGTTGGAGCAAACTCTTTAAACTAATTTCTTGCAATTTTAATTTTTGCTTTTTTAAATACAAGTGTGATGCTAAAATCAAGATAATTGCAATGTCATTCATAATATTTGGCTTTCTTTATCGATAGATGTGACTATGATGTGGCACGAGCATTAGTCAGCTGTGGTTCTGGCTATGGTTCTATGGTTATGGTTATAGTTAGTTAGCTATGGTTCTGGATATGGTTCTATGGTTATGGTCATAGTTAGTTAGCTATGGTTCAGGCTATGGCTCTATGATTATACTCAAAGTTTTTCAACTATGGTTCTGGCTATGGTTCTATGGTAATGGTCAGAGTTAGTCAGCTATGGTTCTGGCTTTGCTAATTGTTCTATGTACTCAGTTCTGAAGTGAAATATAAAAATCAAAGAGGTCTTAGGTTCTGCTTTAACTTTTCTGTCGACGAAATTATGACTTGCTTGTTAAATTGTTCACATAGCAATCCAATTGATGACATTTGTATATCAAAAATCGAATATTTAGTTACAACACAAGCTGACAAAACAGAAACACTACAGTTATTACTAAAACCATTGAAATAATGTGGGCCTACACAAAAGCTTACACGTGATGCAACAGTTTGGTAATAATGGTAAAAGAGACTAAAGAAATTGAGAAAAAGCTCAACTCTACCACAAATTTCCTCTATTTTTATGTGGTATAAGATTTGTTTGTTTAGAGAAAAATAAAAGGCTTCGGCAAAATTTAGGTATTTAAATAGTTAGCATTAAAATCACACAAAATACCTATTTTAGATTTTTAAAGATGAATTTCATAATCATATGGAACGCTTTAGCATTGACCTAGTAAAGAGCAGTGTATCCATAAAGACACAAAAAGTAATAGAGGTCAGGTTTTTACCAGTTGGTGTTATTTCTTTTATTATTCTATCACAAAAATTCTATGAAAAAAATTCACTCAAGGTTGCTTCTTATTGAGTAAGCTATCTTAGCCCTTGAATTTCTGCATCTTAGACCTTTCTTGTTAAATTCAAATTCCGTTTTAGCCACCATCTACTCACTAGCCTTTGAAATGGAGTAGCCCTCTATAGCCTTTGAAATGAAGTAGCCCTCTATCAAATGTTATTTATTGCCCCACTTCAGAAAATCCTCACAAAATCAGACCAATAAAACATCCGTATTGATGTTTTTCCATTTTGCAAATCATTTAGTGGATCTAAAGAATATAAAGCCGAACTGGCTGAAAGCTGAACTGGACAAAACAAAAAGAAAAATCACAAGAAAAAGAACAAAACAGTGGGTCTACGGCCTTTTACTGGCTGTACCATGTGGCACCTATACCGACCATGTGGTGACATGTATGGTCACCTTTCTAGGGCAGTTTCTTAAGCCCGCCAGATTGATGAACACAACTAAAAAGGTGTTTAAGGTCACCTGCAACTATGGATACTTGGCCATCAATTTTTTAATTAAGTGATATTTTTATCAGCAATTCATCAGGCTTGTTGATATTCAAAGTCTCTGCATTATCAACAATATTGATGGTGACACGGCAAATGATGGATAGAAATATCACTTAATTAAAAAATTGTCACAAGAAAACCTATTGCTGCAGGTAAACAAAAACATCATCTTGAAATCAGGATCTTTCTAGACCCATATTTGAGCAGTAGATTCTATTTCAGAAAAATACATTGACCTAGAATAAAATTCATTGAAGTTTATGACCGGTCAGTAGCCTCGAGAGGGGAGGAAGGGTGGAGGAGTTAAATTGAAAACATATGTATTGGCCTTCATTTAGACATTAAATCCATCCCTGAAAGGTTTCTTCATCGAACTAAACTAATTTCGATGATAGAAAATATATATATATATATATATATATATATATACATATATATATATATATATATATATATATATATATATATATATATATTATATATATATATATATATATATATAATATATATATATATATATATATATATATATATATATATATATAAAATAATCTTCTAAAAATTTTTAAACTGAGGTACATGTTCCGTCACCTGAACACTCACTGGTAGTTCATTTCATGCGGACGGACCCAGGGTTTTCATTGAAAATGAAGACCGGGCACCACGACAAAAGTTAACAACTATATTATCACTTTACCTAGTTCCAGGTCACAATTAATTTGGTAAAAACTATTTAAAAAATCGGGGGCTAAACCATTACTGCACTGAAACACACACAAATACTGCAGCTTTGTACTCTCTTATCTGACTTACATTAAGGAGCTTCAGGGTAATCACGGATATAGAGCCTTAATTTGGGAAAAGCGGCAGTGCCGAAAAGAGAAAGTGTAATATACCCTCCTCCTCTACAATTTTGTATACAATAATTAAATTAAGGTCGGGTTTGCTATCGACGTAACGTAACGCAACGGGAGATCAACTGGCTCACTTTCCCCCTTGCGCAAGGGATTGGGAAACTTTGTCGAGGACGTGATTGCAACTCGTTGGCCGATATCCGTAGGCCAATCAGCAGCAACCAGCGTCAAAGGGAAGGTTACGCACTCGTTGCCTGTTGCATTTGGTCGATATCCGTTGGCCAGTCAGAGACAACTATAGCAAAGGGAAGGTAACGCACTCGTTGCCTATTGCATTTGGTGTGAGTTGTAATATTTTCGATTGTTCTTTGATACCATCCCAGTGTTGTAAGTTTGCAATATAAGATGAATGGATAATCTAAGCGTGTGGACACCAACCTGAAAGGCTCCTATAGAAATAGGAAAAGAAAAAATATAAAAAAATCCTCTCTCAAAATACAATGTTCGAAAACGCACCCATTGTTTAAATGACAATGTTTAATGATGAGGGGATTATTTCCAATGTTGTTACCTGTCCTTTGGCAAAGGTACTCAAAAGCAAAGAAAAGGGGCAAAGAATAAGAAAAAGCCCAGTCAGCTGTTTGGAGAGAAAGACAAGCTTTAAAGTGCCTGCAAAACTTATCCCAATCAAGGTGAAAAGGAGACGCAGCAAAAGATTGGCAGAAGATAAACAGTGCGTTTTGATGCAGTGGACAACAAACTCTTGAGCCAGTTTGATTCTTTGTCGAAAATTTTTCTCTATGAGATTAGAAGAGAACTTAATCAGGTTCAGAATATGATGTGGAGAAAAAAGGAGAAATGGGTAAAGGGGGTGATAAATGGTGCTAGTATACCTAGCCCTATCAGCAGGAAATGCATCTTCCAAATAATATTACTGCTCAAAGGACCCCGTTGAGGTACGCCAGAAAGGATAGTTGGCCTTACGGTGTCCTGCAACGGGTTCCACATACGAGAAAAAATAAGTATAACCAGGTCTCATTTCAAGGGAGATGTAAAATATACTCACTTAACTATTGACATAGACTTGGCAGAAGAAATTGAGAAGCGAAATTTCCGACTCCCGATTGGTAGAGGCGACATATTATTCTTAAATCTGTATACAGTAGGATGCAAAGCCATTCGGCATAGAGAAACATACAACCTTGACCCTTATAATAATGACAAGCCGATATCTTCATCACAACTTTAAGCTATTTCAGTGCCACCAAATGAGGCAGACATTAGATTGCTGGCAGATGAATTGGCATCATTGTCAGGGTACTTCATATAATGCTGTGTGGCTGTTAGCAATTAGGCAAACATTTATAGCATTGGTGTAGGAGTCTTGATTATTTTCAAGTTCAGTAATGGAAATAAAATTATTCCATTTGGACGTACGTATTACGTACACTTCATCTGTATCTCTGTCTCCGGAGAGCAGTAATAAGTGATGCCAACCTTTGCATGCTTATACAGGCCACAGCACTGTCACTGTCCAACCTTCTTGTCTTGGGTCTGCACTCCCTTGGGCTCTCCCTAACATCACAAAAACGTTTCAGTCTTGCATTAAAACACATACCGTCTTTGAACAACTTTATTGCGTTGATATGTTTCATTATTTTTATTTCAGAAAACGATCGATTTTTCATTCCTTATTTCTCGTATATAGTACTCAATAGTATAATATAGGAAGGATTCTTAAAAAAAATTAGGGGGGGGATCGCCCCCTCCCCCGCCCCCTTGTATCCGTGCTGGCTTCAGGGGCGTAAAACAATCAAAGGTGTCAAGCACATCCTGGACATACCTACCGAGTGTTTTAACAGCTTTATTTTCCAGAGCTTGGACTCTTCTATAGTTGCATAAGAATTTACTTCTCCATAGGAGGCAACTGTAAGAGGTGTATGGATAAACCAAAAAATAATATATACTTAAAAGTACCCTTGGGAGAAAGTGCTGTAAAAATCAAACACTGCCAACCCCAATGGCCATTTTTGATGAAATTATATGATCGTAAAATTTCCATGACAGGTAGCAATTATAGGCAGCACAATCACGCTGCCTAAGTAAAGAACCATGTTGGCACAGTGTATTATTTATTTTTTTTTAGACCAGGGCATTTCGTATCAAAGGAGTTGTCGTAGGAACTTCGAAAAGGGATCATTCGATTGGAAATTGGAGTGGCTTGTGCCCTTTTTAATAGTCGAAAGTGATTGGAAGGCAACTAACAACCCTTCCACGCCCACCTTTTCCCTTAACACATCCAATCAAAATTTTGATATAGCCATTTTGTTTAGCGTAGTTGATTTCCTGATAGAAATTATGTTTTTGAGCAGGAAACTCCCCCACAACCCTCAGGGCAAGGGTTGTAAGTTATGCCCTGGGGATATATAAGTTTTTATTTATAGAAAGCGTTGTCGTAGAATCTTCAAAAAAGGCTCATTCGATTGGAAATTCAAAGGGCTAGTGCCCTTTTTAATAGTCGAAAGTGATTGGAGGGCAACTAACCCCCCTCCCACGCCCACCTTTTCCCCAAACACATCCAATCAAAATTTTGAGATAGCCAATTTGTTCAACATAGTTGAAAGTTCTGGAAATTAGCTCTTTGAGGATGACAACCCCCCCCCCCCAAAGCCCTCAGGGCAAGGGTTGTAAGTTAGGCCCTGGGAACGTATAAGGTTTTTAATGAAAGTGTCGTCGTAAAAACTCTAAAAATGGCTCATTTGATTGCAATTGAAATGGCTAGTGTCCTTTTTAATAGTCAAAAGTGATTGGAAGGCAACTAACACCCCTTCCACGCCCACCATTTATCCAAACACTTCCAATTAAAATTTTGGGATAGCCATTTTGTTCAAAGTAGGTGAAAGGTCCGGAAATTATATCTTTGAGGATGACACTCCCCCTACATCCCTCAGGGTAAGGGTTGTAAGTTATACCCTGGGGGCATATAAGGTTTTTATTGAAAGCTTTGTTGTAGAAACTTGTAAAAGGGCTCATTCGATTGGAAATTCAAAGGGCTAGTGCCCTTTGTAATAGTATCGAAAGTGATTTGAGGGCAACTTATCCCCCTCTCACGCCCACCTTTTCCGCAAACACATCCAATCAAAATTTTTAGATAACCGTTTTGCTTAACGTACGAGGTAGATAACAGTTTAAGAAGTTAGGTCGTCGAGGATGATAATCCCCTCAGAACCCTCGGGGCAAGGTTTGTAAGTTATGCCCTGGGGTCATATAAGTTTTTTTTTATAAATACTGATGTTGTAGAAATTTAAAAAAGGGTTCATCGGATGGGAAATTAGAAGGGCTTGTGCCCTTTTTAATAGTCGAAAGTGATTGGAGGATAACTAACACCCGTCTCACACCCATCATTTCCCCAAACACGTCCAATCAAAATTTTAGAGATAGCCATTTTGTTTGACGTAGTTAAAAAGTCCAGAAATTATGTTTTTGAGGATGACACTCCCCCTACAGCCCTCAGGGCAAGGGTTGTAAGTTATGCCCTGGGGGCATATAAGTTTTTTTTTAGAAAGCGTAGTCGTAGAAAACTCAAAAAGGAATCATTCGATTGGAAATTGAAACGGCTAGTGCCCTTTTTAATAGTCGAAAGTGATTGGAGGGCAAGTAATCCCCCTCTCACGCCCACCATTTCCCCAAACAAATCCAATCAAAATTTCGAGATAACCATTTTGTTCAACGTAGTTCAAAGGTCCAGAAATCATGTTCTTGAGGATGACAACCCCTCAAAGCTCTCAGGGCAAGGGTTGTAAGTTATGCCCTGGGGCATATAAGGTTTTTATAGAAAGCGTTGTCGTAGAAACTTTAAAAAGGGCTCATTCGAGTGGAAATTGAAAGGGCTAGTGCCTTTTTTAATGGTTGAAAGTGATTGGAGGGCAACTAACCCCCCTCTCGCGCCCAGCATTTCCCCAAACACATCCAATCAAAATTTTCTGATAGCAATTTTCTTCAACATAGTTGAGTTCTGGAAATTAGGTCTTTGAGGATGACACCCCCCTGCCCTCAGGTCAAGGGTTGTAAGTCATGCCCTAGGTGCATAAAAGGTTTTTATTGAAAGGGTTGTCGTAGAAACTTCAAAAGGGCACATTCGATTGGAAATTGAAAGGGCTAGTGCCTTTTTTAATAGTTGAAAGTGATTGGAGAGCAACTAACACCCTTCTCACGCCCACCATTTCCCCAAACACATCCAATCAAAATTTTTGATAGGAAATTGAAAAGGCTAGTGCCCTTTTTAATAGTCGAAAGTGATTGAAAGGCTTCATATTTTTATAGTATACATCGATGTGGGTAAAATGTATCATTGTTTTTTTGTTTTTTTTTGTTTAGACCAGGGCACTTCGTATTGAAGGAGTTGTCGTAGGAACTTCGAAAAGGGTTCATTTGATTGAAAATAGAAAGGGCTAATACCCTTTTTAATAGTCGAAAGTGATTGGAGGGCAACTAGTCCTCCTCCCATGCCCACCCTCCCATTTTCCCATTATGTTTAAAAACTAAATGTTGCCTTAAGATTAAATAAAAATGCACTGTGTTAATGCTAATTCCCAATAAGGCATCTTAGCAGTATCCCAAGAACGACTGAGGGTATTATGTTCAAACTTTCGGGGCTACTTCTGCTCTTAAAATTTAACCAAATCAAAATAGCGTAAGTGTATCCAAGCTATCAAAGAAAGTAAACAGATGTTTTTTTTGGCAAGTGGTATCAAGTTTTCTATTTCAGGTCAACTAGAGGAGGTATGAAACTAAATTAAACACTACTATTTGTGTCCAGATTAAGAAAGCACTATTAACATAGCAAAAATTAACATAAGTTGGGCGCAAAACCTCTTTGCCTTCCCAAGGCCAGAACAAAATTTGCACTGTACTGAAAAAAATACAAATGAATGTGCGTTGTCAGTTTAATATACATATACTTATATTTAGTAACCAAAATGTTATTATTAATTGATTTATTAAAGTTATAAAAGCAAAAACATTTATATTTTTTCAGTACAATGCAAATTATGTTCTGGCATAAGGGTTTTGAGCCCTACTCATGTTAATTTCTGCTCGTTTTTAATTTGACTCGGTTGTTTATTGTAATTTCTGTTCGTTTTGGGTTTCATTTATTTATCGATGCTGATTTGTGGTAGTTTCACGCTTGGTACATTATTTGATTTTATTTTTGCTCATTTTGGTTTAATGGAGTTCTTTACTTTTCTTTGAAAAACTTATTTTGTGTAAAAAGTTTTTTTTAATTAATCATAATAAAAACCGAGTTAAAGGAGATGATAAACTTGTTGAAAAGGTTAGACTTATTCAGATTGGGAAGGAAGCAGTACTGAAACTCTTGTCTGTAGTGATTTCGGTTCATATTCAATTTCATTAGTGTACTCAATTTAAGTTTTACTCGTTTTAGGATTTATTTATTCATTTATATTAGTACCTGATGTATGTTTATTTTTTAATGACTGTTTATTAATTTCTGTTTGTTCTAGGTTTCATTTATTTTAATAGTGGTTTCTGGTTGTTTTGAGATTGAATTATGATAGGTTTTGTTTTGCTGATCTTAACTTTAACATGACCTTCACTTTTCTTTGAAAAACTTCTTTTGGAGAGTTATTTTTGGTCAATTTTATATCGTTTTTGATTGCCAAAGTTCTACGTTTTTCAACATCACCTATTTTAAAATCTTTTTTTTTTCAACATTGAAGTTTCATCAAAGTATCAAAGTAACTATGTATCAAGGTCAACATAGTATCAACGTAAACAAATTATCAAAGCAACAATAAGCAACTTACATACCTTACACTTCTTGCCCCTTAAATAAAAGTTGCCCCGTAAATCAGTAAATCAAAGTATCAAAGATTGTGTCAACCCCAAAAAGTTTTTTATCTGATTGTTGGACTATTTTGAAGAAAATGGCTACCTCAAAATTTCCAGCAGATGTATTTGGTGAAGAGGGCGTGGGAAGGTGGCTAGTTGCCATTCAATGAATTTTGACTCTTATAAAGGGCACTAGAAATTCCGATTTCAAGTCAAAAAAAAGCCCACCCCACCCCCAAAGTCTTTACAACCACCCTTTTCCATATGAAGTATCTCTGGGGAAAAATAAATGATAAAACATTGAAGCCTTATGGCCCATTATAGGCAACGCTATTGTGTTGCCTCTGAAAAATTGCTTTCTGTGAAATTTTGCCCAATGCTGTATACTAAGTGAGTGGGCTGTAATAAAAGATACAGTTTAAAAAGAGCAGATTATATTGTAAATAATTGAATTTTCATCACCTTCTGAAAGTTAACACTGATAACGTAACCCTTGGGGTTCATATCTATATGAAAGAGTTCCATAAATTTTGCAGGAGAATTTCACAGAGATAGAATGTAAAACCTATATTAGCCTAAGCGCCAAATTTAAAAATAGAATTCATAATGATATTTTTACAATATCACTCAAGTAAAACAAAAAAAAATTGTCCTGATGACTTGGTTAATTAAAAAAAAAATGAATTAAAAAAAAGGTTTCTGATAGAAGTAAAGACCAAAGTTGAAACTCACAAAAACTGCTGCTTTGTAGCATATGCAATATGTATCTATCGAACTAATGTAGCTCAAATAAACCAACTCATACTACTTCCTATGATTGGCTGTATTTTGAAAAGAAACAATTTACTGAAAACACAAAACAATATATAATTTGTATAAAGTACAAACACAAAGTGCTTTAGGGAGTCTTTTACAGAAGAAAAAATATTTTAAGATGAGTTGAATTTGTATAACTTGATAAACTGCAGATCACCGTGTAGACACATATAAAGGAAAGGTGTCTGAGCAGTGCTTAAATTACAGACAAAGCTCAGAAATGTGTATCATAGTTTCAAAATCTAAATACTATAGGCAGATATAAAAGGATTTTTGTAGTTTATATTATGGTTGTAATTAGACCCCGGCGCCGCCCCGGCGGATCGACCGAACGCCGTCGACGAGAGGTCCGGTCGAACACCGCCGAAGTGTCGTAACGCCGCCGGCGCGCCGCAGGCACGCCACCGCCGGCAGAGGCGGCGGCGTTCGGTCGACTTTAAATTATTTTTTACGGCAATTCTTTATTGTGTCAACCGCAAAGTCGGAGCTTTTCCTTCTCGTGTGGTTTAGTATTTCGATTTTCCTGATTAGAAATCAAGCAGAGCTTGCACTATCCCCGAATTTTCGGGTATTTCCCCGAAAATCTATGCGTCACCCCGAAAAAAATTTGGTTCCCCGAATCCCCGAAAATCACGCAATCACGGTGCCACCCCTAGTGATTTATCACCAGTGGCTTTCCCTGCCAAATATTACTTTGTATACCATAATTCTTCACTGCTCTCTTGTTCATTAATTTTCGTCTCTTTTGTTACTTTGCATAAAAACCAGACAGATGCAATATGCTATTGCAAATATTGCAATATACACAGTTCTTCATATGTTGACAAAAAAAAGTATCGTCTTCATGAAATGAGTTTAAATCATTTCGAATGCAGTTCTCCAATCGCTATTTCTTACATCATTCGTAGTCAAGAATTTTATTTTCAAGTTGAATAGAATTATAGAACGCATTCACTACTATACAGCTTCAGCCTTTTGTTGGATTTTGAAATTGACAGCCAACAGATTGTTTCTACAGCTGAATTGTAAGTTTGCAGATTTTTTTTTTTTTTTTGCTGTTTTTAGATAAGATTTTCTTAATGTTTAATACTCAATTATTGAACACCTGATAGAAAATACAATCTTCTTTCTGGAACATTTTTACCCCCCCCCCCCCCAAAAAAAAAAAATAAGAACAGCCTTCGGTTGAGACAAAATTTAACTATAGACTAAGCTATGTACAAGGTTGGGGAATTAAAGATTGAACCGGAAGTTACCCCAAAAATATGATTCATAAATAAATTGTAAATTATTGCCTATAGGGGAGGGGGATAGGCGGCTATCATTTTTAAATGATAATACCTCATTTTTTTTATTGAAAGCAGGGATGCCAAAAAGATAATTATTTTTTTCATTTAAAGTGGAGACAGAAGAAATTGATATCAAATTCCCTGGGAAATCATTGAAATATTTTGATAGACCCAGGGCCCCCCATTAGGACTTGTTCATTGTCTTGGGTATTTTGCAATTTCTCATAGGCTACTGGCCTTATTTGGCTTTTGTGTGTGCTCCCTTTTAATTCGATTCTTTGGATCTTATGGAATGCCATGGCGAATCTATCACTCAGTTTTCCAATAATTTGAGGTATATCTGAATAATTTCGACATTTTATTGTTGTCTTTGTACCCCTTTACTCATACCCTCAATTTTTTTTCAAGGAACACTAAGCTGTTTAACGTTATTTTGCGTGTTTGTTTGAACCATATGTTAATTATGGTTCAAACAAACCTTGTTAATTATGACCTTGTTAATTATTCAGTAAATTATTTTTCTAATGAAAGCTGAGACGGTATCCTATCAAGGTGGTATCCAGAGGGGGGGGGGTAGGGAGGTATTATAGTTAAATGATAATAGCTCGAATTTTATTTATTGAAAGCAGGGATCCCAAAAAGTTCATTTTTTTTAATTTAAAGCAGAGACGACATCCTATCAAGGTGGTATCCAGAGGGGGGGGGGTACAGAGCTATCATATTTAAATGATAATACTTCGATTTTTGTTTTTTAAGCAGGGGTGCCAATAAGTTAATTATTTTTTTTTATTTAAAGAAGAGACGGTATCCTATCAAGATGGTATCCAGAAGGGGGGCATAGGGAGTTATTATATTAAAGTGATAGTACCTTGATTTTTTTTATTGAAAGCAGGGATGCCAAAAAGTTGAAAAGTTGACAAAATTAACAAGATTTTCGTGAGTTATACTTGATACAGCACTTGCATGGTTTTATCGTCCAAAGGGAAAGGGACATATGCGTCCAATCCGGTTTTTTTCCTATTGATGAAACGGGTTTACTTTGAAAACATTCATTCATATGTACCAGGCAGATTCACACTAAAACGAATTGGTGTGACGAAAGCGATATCGACATCCCCACCTAACGTTGCGCTCGAGTAACAATGGCACCCTTGGTCCAGTGCCCAAGTTACATTAAAAGGCCAGGTCATAATGAAAGCTTTCAATTTGGGAGGTTCAAGGAGGAGTCTTTGACAGTCTTATGACCTCAGGGTACTAGATGTTGCAACGTTCTTACGTATCTACAGTGGTTTAAAAAATTCGATCACCCCACAAATGATTACCAAAAATATGCACAAATGTAACATTTGGAATATTATAACACTTTTTTCAAAGCTTTGAAGAAAAGCAAAAAAGTCTAAATACCCCTAACTACGCTTGAAAGCTATTTTAAAAAGAAACTCTTTGGAGATTTCCATGGAAATGACCATAGCAGAAGCTTTGAGCCTGGGTGGGGATCAAAGAGGAGTCTAAGTATTTTGACCACAGGTGACTTATTGTTGCGACTTTCTTAAATTTGGTAATTCTTTTAGCATTTGGAAATCAAATCTTAAACTCAATAACTGATACTAAGTGTCCTAACATTTTGCTTGGAATAAAAGTGACGAACTAGGATGAACATTTCAACATCTTCCTGGAGCTACTTCAGTCTGCATATTATTTCATTTAATTACACTTAAAACGGATGAGCTTTTCATTTTTTACCTAAGAAAATAGCTGGCACTTCATTTTTCTTCATAGCCAATAAACTATTAAGTGTTTTTTGTGTCATTGTAATTGAAGTGTTCTCATGTGAAGTGTTTATCATGTATTTTTATAATTTGGAATGAATCCCCAAAAGAAAAAATGAATAATATCCAAAAGAGCAGCCAAAAGCGATAAAAAAGCAGCAGTTCAGCCTTAGCCTACATGACATATATTCTATAAAGAAGCCAAAAAAAACTTTAAAATGCATTTTTTTTTAAATTGTAATTAAAAAACAAGTTTTTAATACAAGAAGGCTTCTTAGGAATCCAAAAGAGCAAAAAAAAAAAAATCAATATCAAAGTCGCCCATTTCAACTGTTTTAAATGTGACAAAACAGATATAGGCAAAGGCCATTATGAAAAAAATTAAACTTCTAAGTTCAAAGTTATATTCAAAGTTTTTACCCAGATAACTGACGAATTGTGTGATACGGTATTTGAAGTTTTATATGCAGTAATGCTCGATGAAAAAAACTACTAATTTTGACAATTATTTATCTTAAGAATACATAGCTAATAGATACTTCAACTACTCGTATTATGCAAGGGTTCTGAAACGCCACAGCCATTTCGTTTCTACCAGATTTCTACTTCTCTTGATGAATAACGAAGAAGACCAGTTTCCAGCCAGCAACTTGTGAATTTTTGAACTCATGAATAGCCTCGAATCTGTCATAAATTGAAGCTGTGATTTGAGAAAGACTGATAAAAAAATTAATGTTTGCGGTCAACATTGATCGCGCCGGCGGCGCGCCGCCGACATCTTACCGGCGGCGTGCCGCCGGCGTTTTACCGGCGGCGCGGGGCGGCGTGCTGTTTTTTGCCCCGCCGCCGCCGGTCTTCCCTCATCGGCGCGGCGCCGGGGTCTAGTTGTAATGATTCTTGACTTGGAATAATAATTAACAGCATTTCTTCATTTAAATTCATATTCGACGTTGCCAGGTCTACATTCAGCATTTTCTAGAAAACCGGGAAACTGGGTTGTGTGGACTGCTACTGTCATTCCATTTTTCCGTTTCTGTGTACAGCACAAAAAGATGTCGAAAATGGGTCGGCACGCCCAGAATCAGGAAATGCAGACAGATTGTTCTGTTTTATGGGAGCCTAATCAAGCAATAAATTTGAAAATAAATCCATGGCACTTACAAAAAAAGATAAAGAAGCTTGTAAAAACTCTCAGATATGATCCAACAAAGAAACTTTCTTACTAATTGAAGTTTGGAAGAACAACACCCAATAGAAACTTTCTGTTCATTCTTAAAAAAAAACGTGTAAAACTCAGATTCCCTTTTTCTTGAAGAACATTATTCCAGCAAGTCATGAGACTGGAGAAGAACCCAAATAGTTTTAGTATTAAGACTCTTCTGTATTTTTTTGGCAGTTTTAAGAGTTCATTTGCAAAAAAAAAAATGCCTCCAGTTTTGCTTTTTTGTTCCTTATATACTGCATTTATTACAAATACATTTGTTGAATTTATTCCAAATATAAATTTAAACTTTACTAATATAACAAATATTTATTTTTTTATATATATATAAATACTTATATTTATTACAAATATAAAAAAATTATTACAAATATAAACAAGTGCGTCATTCTTTTGTTGTCTGAGCATATCTTCTCCTTAATAAATACATCCTCATTATACAATGGTGTTTTATATACTAGAGCAGCAATTACATTTTTTATCACAATTGCCATCACGTTAAATAAAGAGTCTGTAGCCTTTACTCAAGCCACAGCAAAAGATCCTCCCTTACCCAATATGAAACTCCTTCTTTTATCAACAAACTCCCTGCTCCTTGCAAACCTCCTCCCTCCATAAACTGTCATTCTTTTCTTTCACTAACATATCCTGGAAATTGGAAATCCCAAAATGAACAATTATTCCTATTTGACACAAAGGTCTAACAAAGTCCTATTGCTAACAGTGTTTCTTGTAAATCACTCAAAATGTTATATTGTGTAGGATAGGCTGTTCTAAGGCTCTGACAAATCCAAAATGAAAAAAGTATTATTATCTGGATTAACACAACAGCAACTGGGAGGTGTGAAAGTGAATAAAGGATTATTGACCAAATCTGTGAGAAAGAACATTTATTTCTACCCATATATTACCATACCTGCTTATATTTGATATTAAGTTTCATTTTAAGAGGTTTTCCCTGGTGTTTCACTATATTTACCTGATTTTTGATGTTAGAAAGTTTTTATTTTCTATTCCCAAGGGACTTGTCCTTTGTCTGCTAATAAACAGCTGTTTGTTTGTTTGTAAATAAGTCCAGGCTGAATTCAGTGTTCTTCTCCTTCTTCTGAATTTGCAGCCAGCAATAAAGCGCAGTTGCCAAACGCTAAATACTAAAACCACCATATATTACGTTGGCTCGTCAGTTTTCGCGTTTTTAGTGGATAATTTGTGCAGAAGGGAGCAATAGCAAACAAACAAGAGGCCGAATTGGTACCAGCGGGATTTTAATCCTTAAACTGCTGGGAATAGGTGATTTGAGTATTGCACTTCCCACATTCTGTCTACTTCGAAAATTGTCAAGGCAATAAATTTAGCGTTCTGAGCATCGACGAGATATAATACTTTCATTTGAGCGCCAGGAGAGGAAAAGCTAGCAGAAGAGTTGAAAGTAACTGTGGCAAGTGCTCTAGTGGTATCTGCCGAGAGTTATTTGTCCAAGAGCAAATCATTTGCAGCAAATTGTGTCGTTTATTTCGATTTTTGTCAATAATTTATCCTAAAGTTTGGACTTTACACTAACGCTACCTAGCGGAGCTGAATTCTCGTGTTCCTGGTTGCATTCTGTTATCCAAGTTGCGTTCTATTACCTGTTACCTGAGTTGCGTTTTATTTGGTGTCGCCTTGATATCAGTGCCTGAAAGTTGCAAAGGTGCAGAATGCCACCAAAAAGGCTTCGAGAAAGCCCAAAAAAAGGCAAAGACATTTGCGCTGCTTGTGATGAGAGTCTGGATGAAGAATCTAGTGCAATGAACTGCGACATTTGTAAACAATGGCTTTGCATTGATTGCCTTGAAATTAGCAAACCCGAGTATAATCTTCTGACAAAAATGACAAGGAGATTAGGCTGCGAATGGAAGTGTCCTGTTTGTAAAGGTAACGCCCATAGTGGCGCTAGTGCAGCCGAAATACAAGCCATAGTTAACAAAACGCTTGAACCACTTGAACCTGCAATAACTGCTGTACAGGACCTAGATATTAAAATCAAGAATGCAGTTAAACAGTCATTTAGTGAATTTAAAGAAGAGTTCAAGAAAGACATTGATGCCAAGTTCAAGGATGTGGAGACTCGTATTACTTCGCTTGAAGAAGCCCCGGGGGCTGCTAGTAATCCTGATCTGTTACAAAAGCTAATCAAATCTCAAGTAGAATCTCTTAAAGATGAAATAAACCAGCAACTCGAGAGCCACGTGAAAAAATTGATCGCTGAAGATAGAGACAAACAAAGACGCAAATTAAATATCCTAGCATTCGGAGTATTGCCGCAACCCAATGATGAGACATTCATTAGTGACTTCTTATGTAACGAATACGGACTACAGCGGATAGCTGTAAAAAATGTTCGGCGCCTCGTCAGTCCCAATAACCCTAGGAATGAAAATGATTCGCGTAAGGCGAGCCCCATTATTTTTTCGGTTGATGAATTAAAAATTAAGAAAGTGATCCTGCAAAAGTCATATGAGAGAAAAGGAACAGGCCAAATTCAGTTTAGAAACGATGTTTCAAAAGCCGACCGTATAAAGAGGACAAAGCTGTATGAAGTACTTCATGCGCGACAAGCTAATGGTGAAGAAAACCTAGTCATTCGAGGCAACAGAATTGTTCCAAAAAACGTGCCCACCTCCGCAGCACCAGCTGCAATGGACACGATCTAGATAATTCTCAAAGAAATATAGATAGTAGTGTAAATAGCCCTGTGTCTTCTAATGTTGAAACAAGTACTATTGATGAATCAAGTGAATCTTTTTACAGTGCGAGATCAGTAAGCTGTATCCTTTCTGAGCAGACTGTTTTCATGAGTGACGTTTCAAACCACAGCAGCATAGAGTCTGAGGAATGTAATGATCTGGATAATAGCCCGAATAAAAGTTGCACGCATTGGATGAACAATGGTCTGAAAGTTGTCTTCAGTAACGTAGATTGTTTAACGTCAAAGTTCCATGAGATAAAATATGCCGTTTCGACGGAAAAAGCAGACGTTTACGCTTTCTGCGAGATTAAACCTAAATGGACCAACACTCCTCTTGGAGATACCCAGATCCAGATACCCGACTATACCTTGGTCACCAACTTATCTAGAGAAGGAGGAAGAGGAATAGCCGTGTACATCCGAAGCTCTCTGAAGGTAGGAAGCATAGATATTAATTCAGATTATGAACCATATAATGAACAAGTGTGGATATCTGTCCTCCTGCCTTGTGGGCCATTTTACATTGGTTGCATGTATAGAAGCCCCAGTTCCCCTAGCCTTGAATCCTCTTTACTTGCTATGAGTACTTCAATTGATATTAAAATGAAGCTACGAGGAAACATAATTATTGTTGGTGATTTCAATCTCCCAAATATTCAATGGGTCAACGGATTTGGTTTTTCTGAAAATAGTTTAATAAGACCATTCCTGGAGTGCCTATTTAATCATTCTTTGTACCAGGCAGTTAACTTCCCAACAAGATATAGAAATAGCCAGAACCCTTCGCTACTTGATCTACTACTAGCAAAAGACCAAGAGTCTATAATAAGCATCAAGCCCCTACCACCATTTGGAGCTAGTGACCACATTGTCATAAGTTGCAGTTTTAGACTGTATCCCCAAAGACTAGAATTTAAAAAACACGTGTACACTGATTACAGTCTAATTCGTCAGGAACTGACTCAATGTGATTGGTCTTTCATTGAGAATACAGATGTGGAAGAGTCATGGACAACTATGAAAAGAATATTACTGAAGGCTATTGAAAATCACTCTTCTACAAAATGGAAAAGGAAACCAATAACCCTCCCGTATATTACAAAAGAAATAAAAATGGCTAGGAACAGAAAAAAGAAATACTGGAAGCTGTACACAAAGAATCAAAACCAGGCTGACTATTACACAAAATATAAGCAGGCGCGTAACAAGCTTAGAAGTCTCTCCAGAAATATCACCGAGAAGTATGAGGAATCAGTGGCAGCTGCAACAAAAACTAACCCTAAGAAATTTTGGAGGTATGTGTCATCGGGTAAGCCTGGAAGGCATTCTGTCACTCAACTTGTACAAGATGGATCTAAAATCTGCGACCCAAGGAAGATAGCTAATGCATTAAATAAGCAGTTTATTTCAGTATTCACAGTTGCAGATAATGCCCCACTTCCAGACCCCCCGCAGTACGAAATTCAAAAAAGTATGCCGCCCATTAATATTACTAAAGTAGATGTAGAGACTCGACTAAAGAAGATTAACCCAAATAAATCAACAGGACCTGACGGAGTGCCCCCTCGGCTCTTAAAGGAGACGTATGCAGTACTATCACATCCTCTCACCCTACTATTCCAAAAGTCCCTAAATACTAAATCTATTCCACAAGACTGGAAGGAAGCTTACATTACACCTGTTCATAAAGGAAGCAGCAGAGATGAAGCCAGCAACTATCGACCAATTAGTCTCACCTCGGGAGTGGGAAAACTTCTTGAAGGCATAGTTAATTCAGCCATTATTGAACACCTAAATGCGAACAAGCTACTATCTCCTAGCCAGCATGGCTTCCGCCCCAGTCGATCAGTTGATACTAACCTCATTGATGCTTACGAGCATGTCACAGAACTTATGGACACGGGATCCCCAGTTGATATGATATTATTAGACTTAGCGAAAGCATTTGATAAAGTATGTCATAGGAGGCTAAATTCTAAACTTCACGCAATAGGCCTCCACGATGAAGTCATAAATTGGACGATGCAATTTCTTACCAACAGGAAGCAGGTGGTAAGAGTATTTGGGGATGGTGGATCAATTTTCTTCTCAGAATCAGCAGATGTAGAAAGCGGAGTACCCCAAGGCACGGTTTTGGGCCCAACTCTATTCAACATCTATATTAATGATGCATCTTCAATCATAAAGAATAAGATTTGCTTATATGCTGATGATTCCAAAATAATCGGTCCGATTTATGACCCCCAAAGTACCAAAGACATCCAAGCAGATCTCGACGCACTCTCAACGTGGGCAAAAACCTGGCGACTAGAATTTAATATCCAGAAATGCAAGGTCATACACTTTGGAGCAAACAACCCTCTCAGCCAGTATTTTATGGAATCCAATTGTGGTTTTAAACAGCCACTTACAACCAGTCACTGCGAAAAAGATCTGGGAGTCTTGGTTGATAACAAGCTCAAATTCAACTTACACACGCAGTCTGCAGTAGCCAAAGCCAACCAAACTCTCGGTATAATAAAGAGAACGTTCTGCAGTAGATCTCCAGCAGTGATTACTAAGCTCCTAAAGGGCCTGATCCGACCAAAATTAGAATTTGGGATGTCCATTGCCACGCCAGTTAACAAGCTTGACCAATCGATTCTGGAATCGGTGCAGCGGAGAGCAACGAAATGCATAAGGGGTTTTCAAAATTTGCCATATTCTACCAGACTCCAGAGGCTCAAAATACCATCTCTCACATACCGACGTAAGCGAGGAGATGTATTGATGACATTCAAATTGATCTGCAACCACGATATCATCCCTGACTTATTCCAGTTAGATAGTTCGTCAAGAACAAGAGGGCACCCCCTAAAGCTCTACCGGAAACGCGCTAATACCAGGCTGCAAAACAAATTTTTCTCCAACCGTGTGGTTGGCTTATGGAATTCCCTTAGCCAGAGTGCAGTCATGTCCCCTAATACTGAAGCCTTCAAGTCAGCTGTTGACAGAGATTGGTGCAGCAAGCCATGGCGCACAGTTTGGGATGCGCCCGATGAGCTGAGCCACCATCATCATTGACCGGCGTCTACAGGATTCGTCCTTATCGCTGGCTAGTGCGATTTAAGGTAATTTAAGGTAATCTTTAACTGACTGTTTCTTCAACACCTGTTTATCCACATAATTACTTGCTTTCACAGCTTGTGCATTATTCCCTTCACTTAAATTATCCTTAGCAATGGAGCTAGATAATAAGTGGTCAACAGATAGTCTACTACTTTCTATATCTGATTGCCAGCTGGTCATACTACCCATGATAAAACACTAGGCCATACAAAAATTAACTAACAGCAAAACAAACAAAAAAAATATGAAAAATGTAGATGAAACAAAAAAAAGAATTTCAAATAACAAAAAAACTAATATTGGTTCAACATATCACTACAGTCGATTTTTTATCACTGATCAGGTCACTCAGTGACCTGATCTTCAAGATTGCTTAACTATTTTCTGGTTTGGCTAATATGCAGCCACCATGAGTCCACATATTCCAAACTGCAAATTTGTAACATGTCACATTTAAGAGGTGTTAATGGTTTGATTTAAGTACTCAGATATAAATACTTTTTATCAGGCCAGTCTCTTCTTATTTGCAAACAAACAGATTGCAAAATCAGAGGAACAAAAAGGTGACAAGAAATGGCAACAGACAGTTATTCAATAAAATAGCATGAGTACATAAGCACTTGGTTGATATCAGTAGCAATCATACTCATCCCCAACTTAGCACCAAGTACTGCTAGAACACTTTTAGTCAGTGTTTCTCCACCTGTATGAGACAGTCTGTGGGTTAGAATAATATTTGACCGAGATTGTTGATGTGGTGTTCTAAAATCGAAGCAATCTAATTTGAAGATGAAACCCTTAAATCATCTTTTCAATGCTAGCAAATTTAGAACTGTAGTCAAGATTGATTGTGTCATATATTTCAGTGACTATAGTGTCCTGGTCAATTACTTGTTCACTGATAACATTTTTGTCCACTGAACATTTCTCAATCATCTGCTTGTGAATATCCTGACAAAGATTTTTTTTTAGTTGGCAATTTTGCTCTGTGCATTAACAAGGGTAGACAAGAGTAAAGATGCACTGCTTGTCAAACCAGCACCAGGGATTCTATTATTTCTTAATACACATTCAGAAATAAGTCAAGTTAAGTGAATGAACCTTGAACTCCTTTTGTTTTGTTTTTTCCTTGAAGCAATGGTGAAATTGCCTCCAAAAACAAGCTTCTAGGAAAACTTTGTTTTTAACATTTAAACTCAAACAAAATTTATCATTACATTCCAGCCTCAGCTAGTACCCCCAGTACTTGGAGAGTACCTAATCTTTGACAGATATTTTGTTTAAAATATATTTTTCATAAAGGAAACATTAAGTTCCCTGCATCATATCTCGGATATGATGCAGATAGTTTTAAAGAGTAAGGACTGAGCTAGTTAGGAAAAACTATTATAATTAAAATTAGGAAAACTTTAATTTTAACGTTTATATGTGAACAAAATTTATCTGTACATCCTTGCCTAGCATATTTAAATACAATTATTCTGTTTTAAGATGCT
The DNA here is from genome assembly GCA_027921565.1 of Artemia sinica. NCBI lineage: Eukaryota > Metazoa > Arthropoda > Branchiopoda > Anostraca > Artemiidae > Artemia > Artemia sinica. Next base: position 84,181,250 of record CM051258.1, on the reverse strand, counting down.
TGCCTTAGATTGAACTTGTCCATGACATAGACAATTTTGTTCTAACATTAAGATCCTATTTCCAAGATTGAGCAGCATTTCTAAGTTCAGGCTCCAGTCTAAAGTTGGTGTCCATGATTAGGCTCTACTGTTAACTATTAATGCATTCAAAAATTTTAGTATTGTACATTGTTAAATATTCAAGCTCATCCCATGTTTATTGAAATTTACACTGAACAACTACTGAAACAGTTCATTTCTAGGTGATAAATTAGAAATTTTAAAGTTATTTAACTGTTGAAGTGAGGATTAGCTGTCTAACTACTAGGTATCTTAGACTATTTAGATACAATCATCCTGCCCAAGAACACTTGTCTTAGATTCAACATATCCATAACAGTCTGTCATGATTTAGATACTCTAGTATGAATCAGGGAGTCTGACACTTGGGTAAGTCCGGCACCGACCTTCAAGTTGTCTATGGTCCATTGTATCTGTGGGAGGCTTTGATATTTTCTTCCATATTAGTAGCAGTAGGCAACAGTGCCATCAACTTCCAGCAGAGAGATTCTCCCTCTAATTACTTTTGACTATTAAAAAGGGCAATAGCCCCCTCATTTTCCAATTGAATGAGCCAACTTTTGAAGTTTTTACAACAACACTTTCTATATAAAAACCTTATATGCCCCCAGGGCAAAACGCCTTCTGTTCAGAAGGTTTTGAAGTTTTTTGGACAGCGTTTTTTAGGAACACAGGTAACTGACTTTACTTTAACTTATGCAGATTATAAAGTAAGAGAAAGAGAGAACTTTTTTTTCATTTCTTAGAAACTAGAAGACCAGGAGCATCTTCCTGATTTTTTAAAACAAGCTAATATTATTAGTTGAAGAGATAAGAGGGGTGTCAGTCTTACCCATAAAAAAGACCATCTGGGGAAAGTCTGACATGTCGGACTTACCCCCTACAGGGGAATTATTTACCCTGAATTGGAATATACCCTGAATTGCTAACAGCAAAGTTTCAGATTGCAAAATTCAGTGCTTTTTTTTGTCAATGACAGTAAAAAAACTTGAAATGATAAGAAAATGGTTTATATTTGAGTTGCCTAATAAATAAGGTATGAATTCTTATAAACAAGTATTTTTGGAATATATTACTCTTGAACAACTTATTTATAAACTAGTGGTATGTTTTCAACCACTTTGGAACTAGTGGTGATAACTTCTTTGTGTGGTTACAAAAGTGAAATACCTTTGGGGCCCCTTTAAGGGCTCCAGAAGCAATTCTTGAACTATGAAAGAGCATAAAAAATGCATCAATTTATGTTTTCACTTTCATCTTAGCTAAATTATATGGCCCACTGCAAATTTACCAAATTTTAGCCATATCAGTTTGTTTTTCTAAATTTAGGAAATGTATTTTCAGATCTTTGAAACCCTATAAATTAGGCTTAAGGAAAGTTGTGAAGCTGAAAATAGTTTTCTTGCACTTCATTTAAGGAGAAGATTTATTTTGCAAGGTTTGACTTTCATAACACAAAAATTTTTAAAGGTCATCAAAGGTCACTGCCCTCCAAGGCTGTACCCAGGATTTTTTTTTGAGAGGGTTTTACTCAAAGATTTGTTTGTTTTTTTTTGTGGGGGGGGGGGGATACAAAGAAAACCTTAAAAAAAATGCATACAAAATTTGTTTATATCCATTTTTGTTACATTTTTAAAAGTCAAACAAAGTTTTTTTTTGGGGGGGGGAGTTAAAACCCTCCCCCCTCTGGGTAAAGCCTTGCTGCTCTCTAGGGAGAGAAAGGAGTAGAAATTGGTACTTCAAAATACCTTCCTGGGACATATTTTAGTCTGTTGACCCATCCCTGAAGGTTTCATTTTCCAAACCTAACCCCTTTCCAAGATAACAAAAAGTAGCCAAACTAGAATTTTGCCCTAATAATTTTAAATATACTGAAAGTCAACATTAGACTCAAATCTCAGACACAAACTTTAAGTTTGAGTGTAGACTTCAAAATCATACTGTTGATTTTGATTGAAGTTATCAAGTATTTTGCAGCAGGTTGCATCAAGATATGGGTAATTGTAGACAGAGAAAACCCAAGACAGATAGTCCAAGTAATTGAGAGGCAAATGTTCAAATGGCTGGGGCATGGGTAAATGGCAGGAGTATGCATGACTCTGTTATTGGACACATACTTGTTTGTTAGTTTTTTGGAAAGGCATGCCTGCCTAGAGTCTCAGGCATGTTGACCAAGAATTTAAAATTAACATAAGACCATTGCTGCAAAAGTCTTTTGTTTTCTAACCTTTCTGGTTTCTTTAGTGGAATTTTGTTTTGGCACTTAAACCTCACCCACCAGTCATGACCTGGTTGGTTGTCCTTAAATCTGGTTTGAACTTTGTTCTTGATGGGATAGTCTTGGACTTGGTCAAGAAATTCCTGCTTGCTGAGACCTATGCCCCACTTTTACAGTATTTGGAGACCCTGAGCCATATCTTTTTCTATTTCAGCAGGAATTTCTTGGCTGCTCTCTCCACCACAAACTGGTTTATTGAATTTTGTCTTCTTCATAAGATGGTCATGCTGGGTAGTGTGCAGTATTTGAAACATTTTGGAAGCCTGTAGCATAGACATTCTCTTTGAAGATATCTCTGCTAGCGCATTTTGTAGCTGAGTTGCATCATATGTTCCTCCAACCCCACGTAGTGTTTTATGAACATAATTTTTAGGTATCTAGAAAAAACAGAGGAATTATGACTGAATGGATGAATTTATTTGAAGGGGAATTATGAATGGATTGATGAATTAATTCGAAAACCTGTCACAAGCAGGTGTGTGCAAAAAGTTCTAAAAACTGCCAATAGCAGAATTCCAAAAGCTGCCTATAGAAATACTTTTTGCTCAAAGAAAAGCTGTCAAAACACATATTGTGCTGCTAAGCCATCCAAATCAAGCTAATCAAAATGTCACATCTATAGATGGAAACGTGTAACTGCTTAACTTGAGGTTTTATCAGGGCTTCCATTATCCCCGAATTTTCGGGGATAATGGACCCCTAGTGACCATCCCTAACAAACATTACTTTACATTTGATAATTTTTCACTGCTCTCTTGTTCGTTAATTTTCGTCTCCTGTGTTACTTTTCATAAAACCATACCGATACAATTAAGTTTAACCAATACAATTATTCCTGCATTTAGATTAGACCAATTCAAAAGCAGTATTCCAAATGCTATAAGATTCTTACATTTATGTCATTCAAAGTCATATGTCATTCACAGTGTTGACAAAATTAGCCAAGAACTATACTTGAAGTTGTTTAACGGAACACTCAGTTGGATTTTGGGTTTTGAAATTGAACTTCTAAAGAGGGAGAATTGTTATAAAAGTCGAATCGCAAGTTTAAATTTTGTTTTCTTTTGCTATTTTTGGTTTTGGACATACTGTGTTACTGTTTAATACTTAATGATTGAATGCAAAATATAATGAAAGAATTGATGTTTTTGCCAGGAATTCTTACCATTAAGTTTGTCTTTCATTCGGTTTGTACAATTAAAGTTTTTTCTGTTTTATCTGAGAATTGTATGTTTTATACCATTTTTTATCTTCAATTCTTTCAGCAATCCCCTCACAATTATTTTTTGGTCCCTTGACCCGTGTAATGTTTTAAGTGGGCGTAATATTTTAGACTGCAGTTTTAGGATCTTTTTACGGTCTTGCAAAGCTGATAGCTAGGTGAAGAAAATTTTACGGAATATATAATCTGCTCTAATTTGGGATAGCCAAGTAAACTTGTTTAAATGTTTAGGTCTACCTTTACAACTTCTAATGCTTGAATAATTAGTAACCCTGTATGAACGCGAATTCTGAGATAAAAACAAAATAATTTAAATAAATTGTGGTATAATTTATTTTTTCTTGAGAAGTATCCCTAAATACCATCTTCTTACAATAAAAAATGCACCACCCTCTCCCCCTCTTAATGAGGCAAAGTTTAGCTATAGACTATGTACAAGATTGGGGAATAGAGATTTAGACAGAAGTGACCCCAAAAATATTATTCATAAGAAAATTTCCATTCCAGCTGAAAGTAAAAATTTGGTTATTAGGTCATATTGTTTTCTTGTCAAGTTTTATATTATTTTCTGATTTATTTATCATGAACTGTTAGTTAATAATGCCAAATAATGTTAGTGTGAAGAAAAATAATAATTAACTTTTATATGAATTGTAGTCTAAGACTTTTATATGAATTGTAGTCAAAGACTAAAATTTCTAAGACTTAGAAATCAGAAGAGGGTTAACATCAACTCTTGGCAATATCTTCCAAGAGTATGTTTTGGCCCTGGATGTATTACTGAAAATTTTATTTTCCTAACCTAAGCCCTTCCTAAGATAGCCTAGCAAAAAGTAGCTAAACTTTAATTTTACCATTGTTGGTGTTGCAAAGAGGTAAATTATTTGAGCTTATTGCATGTTTACTGATAAGATTTAGACAAATCTAAAGATGACAAAATCCACTTTCTAGGTAGTAGGCTAAGATAAAGGGACTTTACACTGTTTTCAATTGTAAAATAGGCTAATGATTAGCTGTCTGACTAATGGGCATCTTACCCTAGCCTAGTTTTATGGATATATGTTGCAAATGCTAAAACAGCAATATTTTCATTTGATCTAGGTTTCAACTTTGCTCTTTACATCTATCAAAACTCAGCTTTTCAATTATTTGAAAAAGAAAACCTCAAATACAGCTTAAGATTCTCTTAAATAAATGCTGATCATCGAGAATTTTGCCTTTCTTATTCTTCTGTTCAATTCTGTTCAAACAGGAATAATTGTTTATGAAGGCTGCAAACTTACCTTTGGAAGTGCATGTGTTATGTATTTGAATATAAAACCGAAGGCTTCTACTGTCCAATCTGAAAACTCGGGGACAAGTCTTAACAATTCGGGGAGGTTTCGGGGACAATTCTTTAAGATTCGGGAAAGTTTCGGGGAAAAACAAAAGGGAATTTTGTTGCAAAAACTTGGGAGCCAAAATTGGTTTTAGCTTCGTTTTTAGGCTCAAGTAGGGCTTCGATCAGTGTGGAATCCTTTTAGAGAGTAGGTTTTAGAGCCAGAGCACAGGATTGGAAATTATAGCTGATAACACTTATTGCTGAAATTGCGACAAAAACTTCAGAATTGTTTAAAAAAAAAATAATGAACACATGTGAACTGCAAATACCAGCAGTAGTTTTTCAATAATTCATTAATATGAGTAAGACATTTATAATATTCAAAAACAAATATTGCTTGCAATTTCTAGGTAGTTAATTAAATAGACTAAATTCAGCTTATAAGAATGGGCAACATTAAAACTTAAAACGAACAAGAACTAAATTAAACAAGTTAATTTAAACTTGAATTAAAAAGAGAATTTTGACGGCAATTGGCACATTATTGGTTTTTAATGTTGATTCTAATTTTTTAGGCGTTTACCCCCCTCCTTCCTCACACAATCACCCCCCGCAGAAAATACTCTCCCACGGAAATTACCCCCACGGAAAACACCATCGGAAAATACCCACAACCCCTTGCGGAAAATACCCCCTCGACACATAAATTCTTTCATTGTTTATGACACTGTATATAAATATAATACAATATGATCATTTTCTATTTCAAACATTATATAAAGCCGGACCAAAATGCAACTGTTCCGGAGAACATTTAAATAAGCATAAATATAAGTTACATTCAATTTTCTTACGGGTAGACAAGTCAGATTTCTCTTGAAGGTAAAAATTGGCTTGACCTTTGTAACACTAAATTTTAAAGAATTTAATTTTAAATTAATTTATTCCAAGACATATATAAAAATTGGTAATAAGCAGTGCAATGTTATTATTAGATGTTTTTAGGAATTACAAGTAGGTTTCGAAGTCTCCAGTGGGTTTCAAAGGTATTTTGAGAAAGTTTCTGTGAAATTACGCCTTCCAGGGTAATATACACTGGACCGCTGACTTCAATTTAAATGGGAGGAGCTGTTTGTACGCGCTGAGGATGTGGTAGCCAAAAATCACTAAGTCGTGATCTTACTGTTATATTATTTATATACAGTGGTTTTTTTCTACTATGCTTTCTTTTCCTTTCGGTTACCTCATAATTACTGTATAGTCACCAATTAACCCCTACCCCTCTCACCAACATTGTGGTCATCCATGTTTCAAATATAGTACTTATTGCAGTCTCATTTTTATATCAGCCCATCTAATGCCTGGACATGGTAGGTATAGACTTACAAACATATAAAAGTTACTTATTCTTTTTCTTCACACTAACATTATTTGGCATTATTAACCAGCAGTTCGTGATAAATAAGTCCAACAATAATATAAAACTTGACAAGAAAACAATACGAGACTAATAACCAAATTTTTACTTTCAGCTGTAATGGAAATTTTCTTATGAATAATGTTTTTGGGGTCACTTCTACTTAAATCCCCTATTTCCCCACCTTGTACATAGTCTATAGCTAAGTTTAACCTGATTAGGAGGGGAATGAGGTGGTGCATTTTTTATGGCAAGAATATGGTATTTAGGGATAGTTCTCAAGAAGAAATAATTATACTACAATTTCTTCAAATTAATTTGGTTTTATCTCAGAATTAGCCTTCATACAGGGTTACTAATTGTTCAAGCATTAGAGGGTGCAAAGGTAGGCCTAAATGCTAAAACAAGTTTACTTGGCTATCCCGAATTTGAGCAGAACATATTTTCCGTAAAATTTTCTTTGCCTAACGAACAGCTTTGCAAGACCGTAAAAAGATCCTAAAACTGCAGTTTAAAATACTCCACCCACTGAAAATATTACACAGGTGAAGGGACCAGAATAATAATTGTGAGGAGAGTCCTGGGTGAATAGGTGATAAAGGGTGGTGTGACAAATACAATTTTCAGATCAAAAAAAGAAAAGAACTTAAAATTTAAACACCGAATGAAAGAAAAATTTTAATGGTAATAATTCCTGGCAAAAAGATCAATTCCTTCAATGTGTTAGGCTACAAAGAGCTATAGACTACAATTCATATAAAAGTTACTTATTATTTTTCTTCACACTAACATTATTTGGCATTATTAACTAACAGTTCGTGATAAATAAATCCGAAAATAATATAAAACTTGACAAGAAAACAATATGACCTAATAACCAAATTTTTACTTTCAGCTGGAATGGAAATTTTCTTATGAATAATATTTTTGGGGTCACTTCCGTCTAAATCTCTATTTCCCAATCTTGTACATAGTCTATAGCTAAACTTTGCCTCATTAAGAGGGGGAGAGGGTGGTGCATTTTTTATGGTAAGAAGATGGTATTTAGGGATACTTCTCAAGAAAAAATAAATTATACCACAATTTATTTAAATTATTTTGTTTTTATCTCAGAATTCGCGTTCATACAGGGTTACTAATTATTCAAGCATTAGAAGTTGTAAAGGTAGACCTAAACATTTAAACAAGTTTACTTGGCTATCCCAAATTGGAGCAGATTATATATTCCGTAAAATTTTCTTCGCCTAGCTATCAGCTTTGCAAGACCGTAAAAAGATCCTAAAACTGCAGTCTAAAATATTACGCCCACTTAAAACATTACACAGGTCAAGGGAACAAAAAATAATTGTGAGGGGATTGCTGAAAGAATTGAAGATAAAAAATGGTATAAAACATACAATTCTCAGATAAAACAGAAAAAACTTGAATTGTACAAACCGAATGAAAGACAAACTTAATGGTAAGAATTCCTGGCAAAAACATCAATTCTTTCATTATATTTTGCGTTCAATCATTAAGTATTAAACAATAACACAGTATGTCCAAAACCAAAAATAGCAAAAGAAAACAAAATTTAAACTTGCGATTCGACTTTTATAACAATTCTCCCTCTTTAGAAGTTCAATTTCAAAACCCAAAATCCAACTGAGCGTTCCGTTAAACAACTTCAAGTATAGTTCTTGGCTAATTTTGTCAACACTGTGAATGACATAATGACTTTGAATGACATAAATGTAAGAATCTTATAGCATTTGGAATACTGCTTTTGAATTGGTCTAATCTAAATGCAGGAATAATTGTATTGGTTAAACTTAATTGTATCGGTATGGTTTTATGAAAAGTAACACAGGAGACGAAAATTAACGAACAAGAGAGCAGTGAAAAATTATCGAATGTAAAGTAATGTTTGTTAGGGATGGTCACTAGGGGTCCATTATCCCCGAAAATTCGGGGATAATGGAAGCCCTGATAAAACCTCAAGTTAAGCAGTTACACGTTTCCATCTATAGATGTGACATTTTGATTAGCTTGATTCGGACGGCTGAGAAGAGAGAAAAATATCTTTAACCCTTCAATATTGTTGACAAAATCCAATATTGCAGTAAAATCATATACAAACGATGTTTGACTATTATATTTTTCAAAAGAAACGGTTCCCCCCATTTGATTTTTTAAACAGTGCCTAAGGTTATTTGACATCGTTGTATTAGTTTTATAAGCCTCTTGGCCAGTATAGTTCCTGGCTAGTGTATTTTTGACTCCCTACAATGCTATAAGTTTAATTAAGCAAGAACAGGCAACCACATATAAACTAGAAGCATTTAGGAATATATTAAAATTTTGGCAAGTATATATTTGTTTCGGGTTTAGATTAAACTGTGAACGTGAAAGACTTCAAAATTCAAACCAAAAAAGGAGGGGATAATTTTTTAATCCTCATGCCGATGTGGCGTTAAGAGCGTCTTCATCCTTCTCCACGTGGGGTAGTTGGAGCAAGGGCCTCCGCATCCATAAGTAACATTCAAGCCTGGTCCTGGAATTTCCCGAGACTGTCATACCACCGAAACTCAGGTCTTCCTCTTGGACGTTCCAAACCGCTACTGATTGGTTCAAAGGATTAAAGATTTTGAGCCGGAGCGTGGGCAGGCAAATCCGAATCAGCGATGAGTCCGCTGGGCAACTTGGTTTAACAAGAGCAGCAGGAAAGTCACACTTCATAGGTGGCCATCGCCAACACAGTCTGTCCATCGGATTCCTTCAATTGCCTTAAGTCATTTAGATTCATTAGTGTCGAAATGGCGCTAGACACGGCAGACCAAGTATCAGCTCCGTGCAGCATTTCCGACAGACTAACGTTCCAAGGATTTTCATTTTGGTGGCTTGTTTGATTATTGGCTTCTTTCAAACATGGCTCTGTTCATCAATGGCTACAGAGGCCTTGGCCACACCAGCAGCAGCTTAATGGCTGATGCAGCTGTCCGATGATATGATAGAACCAAGACAAGCGAAATGGTCAACCACATCGATTTGATTCTCGGTGACCCAGTAATCAGAATTATTGCCGTCAGATCTTGACTACACTACCATGACTTTCGTTTTCTTCTAGTTAATGGGTAGTCCGGTAATGGCAGCTTCACCCAGAAGCGTGTTCAGAGCAATGAGCAGTTGTGACTTAGAGTTGGAAACTAGTGCTACGTTATCAACAAAGTCACAATCAATGACAACTCTATGACCGTAATTCAGTCCAAAGCTAAGTTTCGGGGTCGCGCAAGTCATATTGTGACACTATAACACAGTTAAATATTCAGAAGCAACTGAGCAACCATAGCCAACTCCCGTACTTACTGGAAGGAAAGTGCTACGTCTACCATTCTCTTGCACACAGCTCACAGACTTTTGATGCATGACCCTTAGTAGGTTGACTTATTTGAACGGGAGGCCAGTATCAGAAAGGATATTTCGTAGAGAATCTCGATCGACAAAATTGAAAGCTGCCTTAAAATTGAAACAAGTAATGAAGCCGGCTGGCAGAACTCATTAACCTTTTCACGGATTTGTCTTATGTAGGATACCTGCTCTGTCGTGGATCGGCTAGGCATAAAACCAGCTGCCCCCACTTTACAATTTCGTCAGAGGTGTTCAAAACATCGCTGCAAAAAAAAACAAAAAAAAAGCTTGCCAGAGGTTAAGATTTAAATTTCTTGGACTCCTCCTTAGAACCTTTTCTGTTCAGCGGTGGTAGAATCACTGCTGTACCTCAGTCTTTTGGGAAGATTACAGTGTTCCATATTGCAATGAATAGTATTTGGAGCCACAGCACAATAGTGCCACCGCCAGTCTCAAGCAGCTACGTAGAGATTCAACAGATACCAGGCCCTTTGCAGTTTTCACTATTTATTCACATCATTTTGAATTTCTACCACTGAGAACGGTTTAATGTCAACATTAGTTAGGTCATTATGGATAACAGGCTGGGGGATGGTATGAGTCACGGTAGGTGGAGAGAGAGTGAATAGATTTAGCAGAGATGAGAAGTGTTCATTGAAACTTTAAAGGCTTAATAGTATGTCTTCTAGGAGCTTCCCATCAATAGATAGTATGTTTTCTATTGGTTGAGCATGCTAGCCAGTGAGGTCACGCAAGTATTTGTACACTGCCAACGTCTTTCCTCGAGGCAGCTTCTTGTAGCTTAACAGCTTAGCCGTCAACGAATAACTTGAGATCTCTATGTATCAACTAATTCCTGATGCCATTGAGATATCAGTATGTCTTAATATCCCTCCGCAGTCTGGCCTGCCTTTGGAGTGTAATGACGTCCACAGCCTCTTGTGACAGCCAAGGCTTTTGACCTCAACTTGCAGGCCAAGAGTTGTTGTAGCTGCGTCAGTGACTTTAGTTTCAAAGGAGTCCCACATGACGTCAACTTCGAAAACCGGGACAGGCTTTAAAAATTTTTATCTCAACTGCGTACTACCCTTTGATCGCAGGAATATCAACAGGTGCAGAAATTTAGCGTTGCAATGCCCTTGTCAGCCTTCTGTGATTTCAGCTAAAGAACAATTTTCGGACTAACAAGTCAGTGATCACTATTACCCAGGTCATCACCATGATAGGAGCGGCTATTAGAAACAGACGACATCCATCGCCGAGAGATAATAATATAATCATAATTATCAACAATGAATAATTTTCTTTGTTACACCGTTGCTGCTGTACAGAGTATACTGATGAAATCAAAGTCTTTCGAAAACTGTGTTGGAAATAACAAGTTGATCAGCGCTACTAAGCTGAAGCAGACGATTTCCATTAGTAATAATTACGTCTGAAGTAAAACACCCCATTACATCTTTCCAGATGCCTTTGGGATAACTAACGGTAATGTTGAAATCCCTGAAAAGAAGTAATATGTCGTGGAGAGAGGCAGAAGATATCATTTGCGTGAGGTTTGTTTGAAACTGGTCTTTAGCATTGGGGTCAGCCTCGTTTGTTAGCACATAGCATCTGACAACAAAGAGTTTTTCGTGACGATGTTTTAGGCTGTCTGCAAGGAAATGCTCTGATATGACATTATGAGATATTAGTGCATTTTCAGCTCTCTTATGAAGAGCCATACCAACAACAGCTCTCCTTGTGTCTCCAGTACCCAAGAAAATTAGACTGTAGTGGTCACTAATGAATTTCTCACCTTTTCCGGTCTGATGTGTTTCTGTAACGCCAGCAATAGCAACAGAGTACTGCTTGAGTTTATTTGTAAGAAGTAGCTAAATGCCTGGAAAATTCAAAGTTGGAATATTTCAAGAAATGATTTTCATAACACTCTTTTCAAGGAGGTTCAACCTCTGGTTGGCTTCACCACCGTCGTCAGAATATCCAGGGATATGCTGAGGTCGGCAGGTAAATGGGAAGAAATATTTGATGCTGAAATAAAACTTTTCATAACAAGAAAACTTTCCTAGCCGAAGCAAGTCCAGGAGACAGAGTGGACAGCAAGTCCAGGGGTCAGCAGGTTGGGTAGACAACAGGTCTGCAGATGCTGTTGTTGATGAATATGGATCGTAGGCCCTACCACAGTTGTCCTCCTATAGAAGATCCTACCACGATGGTGTTTTGCTTCACCATGCAATTTAACTCATTAATGGGAGAAGTTTTTTAACTCACAGGACGTAAGCAGGGCCGGTGGACCCTGATTAGTTGACAAGCGAGGGGCTTTATTCCTCCTCCACCTGTATTCACGGCCCCTAGGCAACGGTGCCTTATTTCTAATTATGGACCCCCCAGGACGAGGCCCCCTCCCTTGGGTCACGCTTCCTATTGGAGGTATCTATCATATCTGTTGGACGTTCCCCTAACTGCCACCTGAGGACATGCTGAGCAACCTGCGGGAGGTCGCTACTGATGCTGAGCTTGGTGGTGCTGAGCTATTTCTCGCATAATTTTTTTTTTAATAGGTGAAACGCTTAAACAAAATGTTTAAGATTTCTTTTTCTATACTTCTTCAACAGCTGACTCCAAAAGCTCTGATTTTCTTTTTCGTTCTCCATTTGAAGCCTCAAAACGTAAAATTTATTTCGTTAGTACATCTGCTACAGTATGAACATAAACTTACTCATTTGGCCTCTCAAAGATGTACATATGGCTTATGCAAATTAATTTTGAACCTTATTTGTAATAAGAATCTACTCCATATTTTACAATCTGCTTCTTACAATCTTGTAATAATCTTTTCATACCTGATAGTTAAATCTTAATTTGGATTTTCAATAGGATTTTCTTAAATTGGGTTATTCTTAACTGAAAAGTCTTCTGAAAGAATATAAATTTAAGAATAAACTGTACAAATTATGACTGAAAAAAAAAAATCAGACGTGTTTTAAAAACAAAATTACTGCCTCCTGTAGTAATTCTACTAAACTAAATTTAAGCTCTATAGTTCAAGCTTTAACACATACCAGTTTTTAATGCTAGTACAATTCCGTGGAATTCTGAGAAAACAGCCTAAGTCCACTTTTTTTCTAAAAATGAGCAAAACACGTGGTTTGAAGGAACGCAAGATCTATCGATTGGTCTATTCAAAATGAGCTTGTCTTTGAATCTGACCAACTTACAAGTTGTTCTAAAAGGGCGTAAAAAAGGGAGTAAGTCCCGTATCTTCTAAGTAATGAACAATTCAGCCATTTGGTCATTTTAAGCCGATTCCGGTTGAACAGTTAAATAAGAATCCGTATTTAAAGTTTCAAGTTTCATAAATTATGATAAATATTTTTTCATTGTGCGTTGTCGTTTTCATATTCTACTCCTGTAAAATTATGCCCTTTTTGCGAACCGCCACGGGATTGCTGTACAAACGCTCATGAAGTTATTCAATTTAACCTCTTGAAAATGTAGACACATGTTACACATGTGTAAATATTGCAATAAAGAGAGTAAATTCTGTTAAAATGTGTATTTTGTTGCTAGATAACGCTTGACTTACGAAACATAAAGGACGAAGATAAGGATTGTTTAGAGAGGTTTTCTTAAACTAATATTGAACGATCTGATAGATGTTTTTTCTTATTATGAGAATGATGTATAATATTTCTTAGAGAAATTAGCTCCGATATTTTTTCCGTTTTTATGGCTTGTCAATGCCAACAATAATCTAGGGATTTAGTTTGGGTGGTTGAGTAACTGAAAAATTTAATACTAAAATTGTTGACAGCCCTTGAGTTTTTATAACGAGCGAAATCGGTGAATATACATCAGCCAGGTCAGAAAAGAATATAACTAACTGTTATATCTAACTGTTAACTACCTAACTATCTAACTATCTAACTGTTCCTGCTAACAAACTGCAATCTAAGAGATAGCACAGTTCAATAGTAACCATAGCTCTAAAGACGTAATTTTAATATTCATAGATACATCCAAAGAATTGGCTTTTTATGCTGATTCCAAATATATAAGAATAATCAAATTTAGTTTTATTCACTGTATATAAATAATAGACAGTATGATTGTTCCCTATCTCACCCATTTATAAAAACCCGGACCGAGATGCAAGTGCTCCGGAGAACGTAAAAACATAAGCGACATTAGATCTTCTCACAGGTCAGATTTCTCTTGAACGCGAAACTTTGCTTCAACGTTGTAACACTAAATTTTAAAGATTCTAATTTTAAATAAATTTATTCCAATACATATATGAGAATCAGTAATTAGAAGTGCAATGTTATTATTAGATGTTTTGCGGAATTACAAGCAGGTTTTGAAGTCTCGAGTTGGTTTCAAAGGCATTTTGTGAAAGTTTCTGCCAAAATACGTATTCCAGGGTAAATTGGACCACTGATGGCAGATCAAATGAGAGGAGCTGTTTCTACGCTCCGATATATATATATATATATATATATATATATATATATATATATATATATATATATATATATATATATATATATATATATATATATATATATATATATATATATATATATATATATATATATATATATATATATATATATATATATATATATATATATATATATATATATATAGGATTATTGAAAAAAAGGAGGAAATACTCCAAACGTTAAAGTAATCTTAATAAAAACCACATCATCAGATTAAGCGTATTAGGGAATCCTATTTTAGAGATTACAAGCTCCTTTATACAGAAATGTGTACTTTTATTTTTTTTTTTTTTTGCCAGAAGAAAGATCACGGATGTGTGTTTACCCTGTTTACTTATTTTTTTTTTATTGTTTTGTTTTCCCCAGGGGGGATTGTATCGAGCCAATTGTCCTAGACTATCTGGAGATGGCTTATTTGAACGAAAATTAAATTTTGTACTGCCCTTTTTAAGTTTTTTTTTTGTTTTACTTTCTCTTTGCCAGGTCAATTTTACATCTGCAGATGCTACGGGGGAATTGCCCTGGTGAAATTTTCAGTGGGGTGAGAATTTCCTGGAGCTTCATTTCGTGAGGGGAGACTTTCCGCGGGAGAAATCTTCCATGGAAAATTTTCCGTTGGAACATCTTTCATCTGAGGAGGGGGAATTTCCAGGAAAAATTTCCATGGAGGCAGTGTTTTTGGCATGAAATGAAAAAACGATCAGATATTTAAGTCTTTTTCAAATGAAAGCATGCTAAGGAGAATTTTTCTGGTGGAATCATCTGCAAGAAATTTCTTGAGGGAATTTTTATTGAGGATAGAATTTTCCTTGGGGACTTTCCCAGGTGGGGAGGGGTGCATTTTAATTGAGATACATTTTCAATGGAGGAATTTTTCATGGTAGTAAGACATTTCTTATGGAGCGGGAGCTGGATTTCCCGTCATTATTTGAAAATGGTCAGAAATTAACTCTTGTTTCTCTTCGATCAAGATTGTTTAACAGAAAGTACGGTGCGACGTTAAAACTTAAAACGAAAAAAAATAGTTCCGTCGGTGAGGGGGTTTCGCCAATTCGCAGGCTATAATTTGCATACTCAATAAAATATAATACGTTGAATTTTATTGTAAGACAACCAAATAACAAATAAAACTATTTAAAACTAAATTTCATAGACTCGAATGTAATCAATCAGCATTTCATTTTGTTCGGTCTCAGCACTCCATGTTGGAAGCCATGAATCCCTTGCCTCCCAAAAGGACCTCATAGATGTAGGCTCTCCAGCGTACCATGGCTTGTCATAAGCTCCGTTTACACAACTATCTGGGAAGAAGTTTCCCCCAGTTGCAACGTTCAAAACAAAATGGAACTGTAAAAAAGTAATATTTAGATGGATTGACATTGACAACATTAAAATAGTTTCAGCACCTTGAACTATAACAGCAAAGGGGAAAACTCGAGCGATTTTACAGCAACTGCGATTTGTACAGCAACCTGTAAATGGGTCCTGCAGCTACTGATCAACTTTGAGGAAATGAAAACTAACAGATCCACGAACTTTTTTTTTCGGCTGTATATACTATACTGTATATACTATACTGTATACTATGCTGTATATACTATACTATACTGTATATACTATATATATACTGTTAATATTTTGGAGCGGTAAGCGATGATAGCAGAAATAAAGATATTTCGGAATTGTGTTCTAAATACAAGAGTACCGTTCACCTCATGTCTCGAAAGAATTTTTTTTTTTTTGACGAACTAAAATATTTTACATGATCAAATCTATCTTTAAGGTAACGAAAAACAAAAGGAAAATGAAAAAAAGCCTATTGCCTGCATATCTTCCATATCTCTGCTTAATTTGTAGTTCAAATATTTTCCTCGAGGCTCGTTGTCCTATATTCTAGAATACTTTAGACATAAGTTAACCTGAATGCACGTTTAGAAGCGTACCCATACCCATAGGAAATTTTCCAAGGGACAGTTTTTTTTTGCTTCAGGAAGGTTCGAAAAAATCGTTGCTGAAAAGTGTCATATTTCGATTTCTCGAATGTTGTAAGTTTTACCTTTCCGAGTATATTTTTCGTCCGTTTTCAACTGTTTCTCTTTTTTTTTATAAAGTATGCCCAATAAATAAACGAAGAAGCAATATATGTGATAAATTACTAACGTAATAAAGAGCTAGTTCGGCCATAAGGTAAGTGACCAGATTCATCTTTGCAAAAAGAAGAGAGAAAAGAATGTCCGTTATCTTTTCAAACATAAATTTTTCTAATTGGTAAGTCTTATGTTAAAAGTAGTTTCATATCTACAACCTGCCTAAATATCCCACACCCATTGTTTCTTTCAAACCCCAAACCCATTTTTTTCTACTCCTTAAGTTCTTCAAGCTTTGTTTACTTTTGTATTTGGGATAATAAAAATCCAGCTGGCTTTTATTAAGACAATAACGTTCTTTGAGGTACCCAAACTTGACCCGGGGCATAATTCATTGGAAACAATCCAAAAAGCTGTTCTACAAAAAGTATCTTTTTCTTAGTATTGCTAGGTATTCAAAAGAAAAAGAAGAAGAGAAAATTGCAGGCTGTTTGGCTGTTCTTTGGCTAATTCTTTGGCCTGTTCTTTTTGGCCTGTGTAATTTGCCTGTGTAATTGCCTGTGTAATTTGCCTGTGTAATTTGCCTGCGTAATTTGCCTTCTTTTGGCCTGTGTAATTTGGCCTGTTCTTTGGCCTAATTCTATGCACAGAGAATAGACAGCACCACTGAATATAGCAGAAGCCCAAATCCAGCAGTAAATATTTATATTGATTTAATATTAACTGTCGAAATACTGTAGGTCAGAAACGTAATTTGCTACTGGGCAGGGGGCAACTGCCCCCTTCAGACCCAAGTTTGCCACCCAAACCTCAGTTTTCCCCCTCCCCCCACTAAAATTTAGTTTCTGTGAAAAATCTTGAAAAATTAAGATAAGTCTGCATAATTCAAGTAACCAGAGAAATAGGTAAGTATTTTTTAGTGTATCTTTGTCTTTATGGTAATATATGACTCATTCTTCAGCTTTCACTGTACTTTCACTTGATTTGGGAAAAGCTCAATAGTTGATTAGAATATTAGAAGCTACAGTGATGACAGTGGTCAAATATGGCTCTGAAGCATGGACGCTCCGAAAAGCGGATGAAGATTTGCTAGATGTTTTCCAGAGAAATTGCTTAAGGATTGTTCTGGGTACCCGGCTGACTAACCGTATTTCAAACAATAGGCTATACGAAAAATGTGGTTCAATACCGCTCTCTAGGGCTATAATGAAAGAAAGGTTGAGGTGGTTAGGGCACGTTGTGCGGATGAAGGATGACAGATTGCCGAAGATTGTTCTTTTCGGCCAACCATCTAGGGCTAAACGGAAAGCAGGTCGTCCCCGTCTGGGGTGGGAGGACGTCATAAAGAAAGATTTAAAGAAATGGGAACTTCATGGGCGGGTGTAAAAAGGGAGGATTTGAATAGATTGGGGTGGAGGAGGAGCGTGCGTAGCTGTGTTGGCCTCAGGCGGCTTGGTGCTGCGGTGAGTTGTTAGTAGTAGTAGCAGTAGTATTTTAATGTTTATTTTTATCATTCTTTTTTAATAACTTTTATACTATATTATAAACTATTATATATTAAATATTAACAATTAATTGTTAACATTGCAAACTATTATTTAGTAAAAATACTATTTTTTTTGTAATTCTTTTATGTCAGTTAATTAAACAACGCATGGTAACAAATTGTAAGTAAGGAACTACTTCGCTCAATAGTAACCTTAACTCTAAAAAGTAAAATTTTAATAACAATAGATACCTCAAAAGAATTGAATTTTTAGATCGACTCCAAACATGTGAACTTCATTAAGTTCAATGTTACCCAGTAAAAGCTATGAGCCTGAGAAAATTTGCCGAATTTTTTTAAAAGGGGACGCGGGAAACATACCCCCAAATCGTAAAGTTATCTTAATGGAAATCACACCATCAGATTAAGCATATACAGAGAACTCAAATATAGATGCTTCAAGCTCCTATGCACAAAATTGTGGAATTTTATATTAATTTCATTTTTTTTTATTTGTCACGAAACTCTAAAAAACAGAATTTTGATGTCAATAGATGTCAAAAGAATTGAATTTTTAATCTGAATCCATAAAATTCATTAAGTTTAGTGTTACCCATCGAAAGCTACTAGACAGAAAAATTTTTCTGATTTTGGCAAAGGGGAATAAACATTTCCAAAAAGCCAAGAAATCTTAATGAAAATTGCTCCATCAGATTTCTCGTATCAGAGATCCTCCCAGCTGAAAAGGTTTCAAGTTCTCATCTGCGGCAATGTGGAATTTTATATTTTTCCCGGAAAAAAAGATTAAGGTTGTGCGTACATTTGTTTTTTTTTTTCTCCAGGGGTGACTGTATTTAACCAATGGTCCTACAATATCGAAACAGATATTCGAACAGAGACTAAGAGCTCTTCTTCCCATTTTTTGCAACCAAAAAGATTGGAGGGTAAGTAGCCCCTCCCACGCCTTTCTTTTCCCAATGTCATCCACAAATTTTGAGATAGCCATTTTGTTCAGCATAGTTGGAAGGTCCATTAACTATACCTTAGGGGATAGCATGACTCCCCCCATCCCGTGGGGAAGTGCATGTAAGTTTGAGATCTGCCCATTGTTTTAAGTATAGTATTTGTTATTGGGAAGTATACAAGTATTTTTCAGGGGGGGGGGTAATTTCTGATAGAGGGGATTTTCCATGAGAAGATTAAGGTTGTGCGTATATTTATATTTTTTTCTGTTGTTTTTCCCCAAGGGTGATTGTTTTTAACCAATGGTCCTAGAATTTCGAAAAAGATATTCGAACAGAAACTAAAAGTTCTACTTCCCTCTTTATGCGACCACAAAGATTGGAGGGTAGCTAGCCCCCCTTCTGCGCCTTTTTTTTTCACCTATGTCATCTGATAAGAATTTTGAGGTAGCCGCCTTGTTCATCATAGTTGGAAGGTCCATTAACAATGAGTTAGGGGATAGTATGATCCCCCCCAGCCCTTGGGGAAGTGCCTGTAAGTTTTGAAAGCTACCCATTGTTTAAGTATAGTAATTCCTATTGGGAAGTACACAGATATTTTTCAAAGAGGAGGGGGTAATTTTCTGCTAGAGAGGATTTTCCACGGGAAGAATTTTCCTTGGAGAGGGACGTTTCCGGGGATAAGCCTTCCAGAAGAAATTATACTCTAGTAAAATTTTCCAGAATTCCTAAATGAAATTCTTTTTATTTGTCTTACTTTCTCTTTACCAACTAAATTTTTTCATTTGGAAATGTTCAGAGGAACTATCCGAGGGAAATTTTCAGCATCATTGTAATAGTCCAAAGAATTTTTCCGTGGGGAGGGGATTTCCACGGGGGAAAAATCTCCCACGGGAGAAATTCTCAATGGGGGAATTTTCCATAGGAGCAATTTTAAACTGGAAGAGGGGGATTTCCAAGAAAAAATTCCACAGAGAGGGATATCCAGCAAGATTTGAAAAATGAACAGAAATCAAATTCTTTTTCAAATATAAGTATGCTAAGGAGAATTTTTTAGGCGGAGTCGTCCACAAAAAAAATTCCGGGGAATTTGCAGCGAAGATGGACATGCCGGGGGGAATTTTCTGGGAGGGGGGATTTCATCCTGTGGGGGGAGGTAGCTTCCCATGGAAGGGAACCGGATTTTCTTGATTCTTTGTAAAATGATCAAAAATTAAATAAAAAACAAGTTTTTTCTAACTGAAAGTAAGGAGCAACACTGGAATTTGAAATAAATAAAAATTATTCCGAATATGAGAGGGGCGGCGCCCTCCTTTATACCTTGATCTTTACGCTGAATTTTGACTTCTTGTCCCGATTCTTAAGAACGACTCCTGAAACACAAGGGCGGTTTAATTAGAATAAGAACCTATTTTAAAGTACTAAAGGACTTTTGCGTAAAGAAAAGGGGTATTGAGGAGGGGCCAATCCCTCTCATATACGGAATAATTTCTGTTCGTTTTCAGTTTAAGGTTACTCCTTACTTCCAGTTGATTTTTTTTTTACTTAATTTAATAAATTAGATGGGCAAAGAACTAACACACAAAAACATTTTCTCACTGAGATATATAAAATTAAACTTAACAGACCAATTTACCAGGTCAGGTCCCGGATCACAAATTGACCAGGTTAGTCACTAAATATATCAAAACGAAAGAAGCTGCGCTATCAACCAAATTAGTATTGAAAATTAGTATTGGGAGGTAATGTCAGACATCCAAAAATCATTTTAATAGCTAAATCGAATGACAAAAATATTCCCTGGCTTAAATTTTATCTTATCATGCTTAATTTTATATTTTCTCTGTTGTATCACTATTCCAAATGAATAATTTTTCAAATAGCACAAGCAAGACGGTATCTAGTGAGGGGGATTGGTTTGGCCCTCCCCCCGAAATTTTTGTCCAACGCATAAAAAATTATCAAAAAGGCATATAAACAAAGTTTTTATGCTTTTTGTACAAAATATATACCCCCCTAAAAAAATGACCTCTCTCACGAACAAAAATCCTGAAGGCGCCCTTGAGCTGAAGTGTAGTAACTTTGATTTTTGTTCATTTAGATTATTATGAAATAAAAACACATGTTTTTTCAACTGAAAGTAAGGAGCAACATTAAAACTTAGAACGAACATAAACTATTACGTGCATGGAGGGGATTACCCCCTCCTCAGCGCCTTTCTCTGTACGATGAAGCTTTTTAGTCCTTTTAAAAGAGCTTCCTATTGCTCTAATTAAACGACACTAGTGTTTCAGGAGTCATTTGTAAAGAATTGGGAAAAAACTCAAGCTTTAGTATAAAGAGCAAGGGGTTGAGGAGGGGGCAATCCCCCTCATACATGTAATAGTTTCTAGTCGATTTAAGTTTCAATTACGCTCCTTACTTTCAGTTGGAAAATACTTGTTTTTTATTTAATTTATGACCGTTTTTTAAATACTGCAAGGAAATCTGGTCCCACCTCCATTTAGAAATCCCCCTCCCCACGGATATATCCTTTAGAAAATTCAAACTCGGTGAAAATTTATCCCTGACAATCACCCTTAACCACTCCACGCGTAAAATTGAGACGGGAACGAGAAAGCAAGACATATAAAAACAATTTTTTATAGGAAATCTTGCAAATTCCCCCAGTGTATAATTTCTTCTGACAATTTCACCCCCTAGAAACTTCCCTTCCCATGTAAAATCTCCCGTGGAAAAATTTTAGCAGAAAATTGGCTCCCCCCCACCCAAAAATGTATATATATTTCACAATAACCAATACTATTTGTAAACAATCGAATTTTATAACTTAAAGACCTTTCCCCTGGGGGAGTGATGGGAAATGTTGTATCCAGAAGTATAGTTATTGGGCCTTTCAACTAAGATGAGCAAACTGGCTGTCTCAAAATTTTGATCGGGCGACTTTGGGAAGAAAAGGGGTGGGTGAGGGGGCCTGGCTGCCCTCGAATTTTTTCTGTCACTTAAAAAGGGAATAAAAACTTTTAATTTAGGTTCGAATGAGACCTCTCACGATATTCTAGGACCCCTGGGTCGATACAATCACCCCTGGTAAAAAATAAATAACTAAACACGTATCCGTGATCTTTCTTCTGGCAAACAAATACAAAATTCCCCATTTTTGCAGATAGGAGCTTGCAACCTCTACAGTAGATTTTTCTGATACGCGGAATCTGATGTTGTGATTTTTATTAAGATTCTATGACTTTTAGGGGGTGTTTCCCCCTTTTTAGGAATCAGGCAAATTTTCTCAGGCTGGTAGCCGTTAATAGGTAAGACTAAACTTAATGAAACTTATATATTTGAAATCAGCATAATAAGCCAATTCTTTTGAAATATCTGTTGGTATCAAAATTCCGTTTATTAGATTTTCGGTTACTATTGAGCCGGGTCGCCCCTTACTTGTAGTTCGTTACTAAGAGTTGTTTGATTTGTTAATTTAGTATCAAGGGTTTAATCTGAAATATTTTAATCTAATAATTGGAAAAACATACTGGCTTGTCAAATGGTGCCATTTTTGTGCCTGATGCCCATATATTTTGGCCGTTGAGTTCTCCCAACTCCCAAAAACCACCTTGCGGAGGATAAACAGAGGCCCATTCTTGGTTGTCAATGTAGAACCGAAAACCATCAGCAGTCCATTCAAAAGAATATATATGATAATCATCATGCCAAGTTCCAGACTCGATATGCCTGCAAGAAAAAAAAATTAAATATTATTAGACCAAGCAAAAACTAGATGAAGAATAATTTATATTAGGAGCGTGAGCAGAACTTTTTTGGGGGGAAGGGGTACAGGGCACGTCTTATATCTGTGATTTTATAACTCAATTTTATAATTTGCGGGAAGAAGTAAATTTTTTGCTAAACATTTTTGCTTTTTAAGGCTTTAATCAAAGAGTATAGGCAACTTATACATAAGCGTGGTGAATTTTATCAAAGGAAATTTTAGAAGAAATTATGGAAATTACGAGACCCCCCTCCCCTTTCATACTGTTAGACAATCAATAAGCTTTCTTGGAATCAAACGGTTGCTTATACCAATTGCGAACGACTTGCCATTTGGATGTGTACTGAAACCAAGACAAGTCCAGTCTCTAGCACAAGCGTGATTTTCTGATTGAAATAAACATCGTGTTGTTTGGATGTTTTTGATTTAATGGTGAAAAGATTTTGTTTTGCTAAAATTCACGCTTCCAAAACAAGTGCAGTGAAAATCCAAATATCGCCCAAGCTTATAATTCTCAGAAGATAAACGTTAGATCTATATTCAAATCACGGATTAATGTAGTTTTTACTCTCGTTGCAAATAATTACTTATATTTTACATTGATTTGAATTACTGGTTCTAAAAATTCTTCACAAGATACCTACTTTTAGTTAAAAAATAATTTTGAATCCAGAACAAATCTTGAAGTTGCTTTGTCCCTCTTCTCCACAAAACTGTGTCTTAGAGTTTCAACTCAGTCTCCTAGCCGTGAGGCAAAACAGGATAGATTTACTATAACTTTGGAAACACTCATTCACATTCCCCGAAAGGAAAGCCCCACAAACAACTCTAATTGATTTTTTTTATCCATTTGCACGTTCAAAATAGTTTAAAATAGATTTTTGTTTTCTCCACAAGTGTAACTTTTACCCGAAAAGGAATAAACAGTATTTAGAAAAAATTGCAGTGTCGGACTCGAACCCGAATCTAACGTTTTACCACCGAAGCTAACCTTACTTGATTATTGGTTTTACACCTTTGTTATTTCATTATATTCAAATTAAAATGGGTTTCCCTCTGCAACTGTTTAAAGTATTGATGCATCAAAATATATGCTTAAATATCTAAAATTCTTATGACCTTTACGGTATATTATTCTCAAGTTTCGAAAAATACCTCTTATTCTTGTGAAAAAACAAAACTACTTAGGACAAAGACCATTTTTGGATAAGTCAGATACAAAAAAGAAACCATTTGTAAAAGATGGTGTTTATTTACAAAAACATATAGTTACGGTTTGCAATCAAAGAATCTCACTTGTCTTAGGGTTATACTATTTTCTAAGACTGATTTTGATAATAATAATAAAAAGAAATACCGATATTTTGCCCAACAGATATAAAGTGAAGCATTTTAATTTTAAAATTAGTAAATTCATCCGTGGCAGAGATTCAATATTTTTCTCAATTATTTAACACAGGTTAAAAATAGAGGCTTTTTGACATTTTCCATGTCCAGCTCAAAAATATATCAGTAAGTCTGTGAACCTTTATGGTAAAGAGCACAGGGGGGAAAGCAACAGTGAAGAAAAGAAAGAAAAATAATAATAAACAGTGAAGAAAAGAAAGAAAAATAATAATAAACAGTGAAGAAAATTACTTTTCCCAGGCAGTTCGCCAGTATTGGTTCTGATCCCAAGCTGGACCCCAGTGGAGTGTTGAACCCATCATTTGAATTCCTATATCTTTATCTCCACATTTAAAATCAGTGTTACCCCGCACTTCAATTAAATCAATTTCTCCTGACATTGGCCATCCTCCGTACACTTCGTCTGTTGGGAGTAACCAAATGGCTGAAAAGAGTAATTCGATTACATTAGTTTAATCATACCTAAATTCAATTATACATTATTTTATCAACGTTTAACTCAATTTTGAAACAGATACACTCAGATTTTTGTGTTACAATTTTATCACAATTTATGATGTTTCTTTTATGAAGTTTCTATCTTTCTGCATCTTTTTTTTTGAATTTATCCCCTTCTTCCTAAAAAAACTAAATTGAATGTTGAAATATACTCTGCAGCTTTCATTTTGACTTTTCAGTCATCTTATGGAAAAAAAATGCTCAGTATGTTTTGTTTTTTTTTGAGCAAGGACAAATGCTTGCATAAACTTTCGAATGTTATTCATTAATGCAACTTGAGATAATAAATTGTGTTTTCAACGCCAAAACTGCCTAAATACTTTTGGTAGTATGTTTTTGGTATAGAAGTTATCTTACGGGACTGTTGCGGTATTCATTTCTTTTTTGGTTGATGATTCACCCAGAAAATTATACATGATTATAAATTCATAAATTGTTTAAAGGTGAAAAAGGAATATTTGCTTTGAGACCCCATAATATTTTCTGTTGTTGATATGTTCTTTTCTTTTTTCTTTTTTTAGAGAGAGTCGAAAGTTTCCTATATTGTCGATGTTCTCACTAATGATCTTTTTCTGATATTAAAGGTTCATTGGTTCCATAATGTCGCCTCTTGACAAAAACAAAAAAAATAAAAATAAATAAATACGCATCCATGACCATAATCATCGGAAAAAATGCAAAACTTCACATTTTTGTAGATATGGGCTCGAAACCTCCACAATAGAGAAATGTCAAATGCTGAATTCGATGGCATAATTTTCATCAAAGTCCTCTTCCTTTTAAGGTTGTTTACCCCATTTTCTCAAGAATTGAGTGCATTTTCTCAAGCTAATTTTTATCACCCTTAACGGGACGAAGTCAGTGCTACACAAGAATGTCATGGTAGATGGTTTGACCCTAAGACATTTGCAATATTTATTAATTAGCTTTTCCCATAAGAGTTTTGTTTTCAATTTGTTGATGAGATCATTGGCAGCGCAATAGCACTGCCTAAGTAAAGAACGATGTTGGCACAATGTATTATTATTTTTTTTTTGGTTTTGGCCAGGGCACTTCGCATCGAAGGAGTTGTCGTAAAAACTTCAAAAAGGGCTCATTCAATTAGAAATCGGAATAGCTAGTGCCCTTTGTAATAGTCGAAAGTGATTGGAGGAAAACTAGCACCCCTTCCACGCCCACCATTTCCCAAAACATATCCAATCAAAATTTTGAGATAGCCATTTTGTTCAAGGTAGTTGATTCCCAGATAGAAATTAAGTTTTTGAGGATGACAACCCTCCCCCTATAGCCTCTGGACTAGGGTCGTAAGTTATGCCCTAGGGGCATATAAGGTTTTTATAGACATCTTTGTCGCAGAAGCTTCAAAAAGGCTTCATTCGATTGGAAATTGAGAGGACTAGTGCCTTCTTTATTAGTCGAAAGTGATCAGAGGTCATATCCCCCCCACGACTATTTATTTCTCCAAAGACTTCCATTCAAAACTTTGATATAGCCATTTTGTTCATCCTATCAAAAAGGTCTGGAAATTTTGTCTTTGAGGATAACAAATCCCCCCAGCCCCCGGGGCCAGGGTCGTAAGTTATGCCCTGGGGACATATAGGGTTTTGATAAAAAAAAATGTGGTCATATAAACTTCGGAGGGGGTTAATTGGATTGGTAATCAAACGCTATGGTGCTCTTTTTAAGAGTCAAAGTTATCAGAGGGCAGCTCCCCCCTACACACACGTCGTATTGTCCCGAAATGCGTTTAGTAGAAATTTTGAGATAGCCATTCTATTCAAAATAGTCCAAATATCATATAACAAAGCTTTTGGGATTGAAACAAACCCCAGAGATTAGAGGCAAGTGTTGAAAGTTACGCCCAGGGGGTATTTAAGGTTTGTATGGAAGGGATAGTTGTTTAACTTCAGAAGAGGCTCAATCTTTCTCCCTGAAAAAGACCGTGTCAGTATGAAATGCACAGAAATTAATAAAAAAAAAAAAATTTGCACAAAATAAGTTTTTCAAAAAAAGTAAAGAACTCCATTAAACCAAAAATGAACAAAAATAAAATCAAATAATATACCAAAAAAATTCTTTTAATTGTTTTCACTTTTATAACTTTAAGAAATCAAAAATTAATTAAGATTTTAAGGAATAAAATCAGTATTTGTATAATAAACTGACAGTGAACATTTTTTTCAGTAAATTCATTCGAATTTTCTTCAGTAAAGTACAAATTATATTCTGGATTTTAGAAAGCATAAGGTTTAGAACCCTACTCAGATTAATTTCTGCTAGTTTTGAGTTTGACTGATTTTAATTTCTGTTTGTTTTTGGGTTTCATTTATTTATTGATACTGATTTGTGGTAGTTGTATGCTTGATAGACTATTTGATTCTATTTTTGTTCATTTTTGGTTTAATGGAGTTCTTTACTTTTTTTGAAAGATTTATTTTATGCAAATATTTTTTTTTTGTTTAATTTATCTAAAAACAGAGTCCTAATCCCAAAGACTATTTAGATCATTTGCATTTTTTCCAGGTTCCGTTTGCAAAATCTTAAGCCTTATGCGTCAAAAACATTAATATTTGAAGAATCTATTACTGCATTAAGTCTCCTCGGATACGATTAAACCACAAAAACCACAAATAGACATCATTGGAAAAACGGCAAAATCAGAAAATGATAATGAAATAAGGCCTCAACTTGAGCTTTTTAGTTACTTTAGGTGTTTTTATTGAATAATCATGAGCTAATTGCTCTATTGACCGGATTATTAAAAAATAACCAGAATTGGAAATGGTTGGAACCCGAGGAATTGGCCTGGCTTAGATTATTTGGGGAAAGTACAAGACAACATAGTGCAATGGTTATTCGTATTGATGATTTGACCTAGGAATTTCAGTTATTTATAGCTTCCTGTCCAATCGGAGAAGGGGTAATCCTTTATCAAGAAAAGCTAGACGGAAAATTAGAGATTTCTGGTACGTATTCTGGAGTGTTTTCAAAACCTTTCTCAGAACAGCAGTTTATGCTCCGAGAATCGTACGAAACATAAAAAAAACTCATAAATTTAATAATACATTGGGGTATAACGTAAAATTGTTTATGATGTCTCTAAGAACTTAGAATATTTTCGCAAAAATAGAAATTTGCCAAGTAAGATTTACCGCGCAACAATGTTCATGAGTTATCCTCTTTATTCCTATCCCAGTATTTCCCAAGAACTAAAATAGTTGCGAATAGTTTATTGCGGCCTACTTTTGAGATTATAGTGGGACATTAACAGTGTGATATTAATCAACAGTGGGACATTAACAGTGGGACATTAAAATTAAGTGATGATGAATCGAAATTTTAGGCGGCAGGTGTTATTATTAGGCAGAATGTGGACATTTGGGTTTCACTGTCAGTGATTTCGTTTAAGAGTAAAATTGGGATTCCGAATTAGCAATTGTTATTAATTATTAGAAAGGGTCTAGAGTATGTATAGATCTACTAAACGTTTTACACACCTCCCTCTTAACCTTTATTGCCCTAGGTGTTACTACTGTTCCTGAAGGCTTTGAAATAGGAAATCGCTATAGGAAAAGCACTGAAAGCGGTAGTGCTGATGCAAATTTGTGCGTTTGCGTTTTAGAACCTTTAATCTCAGACAAATTAACAGAATTTTAAGTATTAGTATCATTCAATGGTTACATCGGATTGACAATGAGTTAATTTCGATAAATGAAGTCTTGTATTAATTTCATTAGATAGGATTTTTCAGTTCAGTCAAATAAATTATACCTGCAGATTTAAGGTCTCAGTCAATTTTAGCTTCATGTAATGCCTTAGGAATATAGCATTTATCTCAAAAACAAATTATTTGCAGCATTCACGTTTTTTCTATAACCTTCAGGAGGGCTTAAAAGTTTTATATTTTTTAGAATCTGGTGAATAGAATAAATACATTCTATGACCACACTGGCTATACATGACAAATGA
The DNA here is from genome assembly GCA_027921565.1 of Artemia sinica. Classification (NCBI taxonomy): domain Eukaryota; kingdom Metazoa; phylum Arthropoda; class Branchiopoda; order Anostraca; family Artemiidae; genus Artemia; species Artemia sinica. The sequence goes on along the minus strand of CM051258.1, from coordinate 84,152,882 downwards.
AACTCAGAGAGGAAAGAAAATAACAAAATGAAAAATAAAATAAAAAAAGGTGAAAAAACGAGAATTTTGTCAGCCAGTGGCGAACCATAAAGAAGAAGAAATAAGCAAATATTTCGATAAGGACCTCCGCCTAGTTGTCCTCAGTGGTAAACAAAAAAGTAAGGAAAGAAAAAGAAACAAACAAAAATCGAACCTTTCGAAGTTTACTTGACAACGACAGAACAGAAACTAAATAAGAAACAGGCTGGAATCAATGAAAAAGAAATCTACCAAGAAGATTGAACAATAATCCTTTGTTTTGCTATAGCTTTAGCTGGCCTAAAAATTCGTTCATCATTTGATGTGCAAAGAGGTTCTTTCAAGTTATACCGGGCGAAAATATTGATTAAGTCCTTCAAAATTAAACTGTCATACATTGGACTTAGTGAAATATCTCCAGTATCTCTGTTTATTGATAAATTTCGGTTTATGTATTTTTTATATCAATTACCTCTTTAAAAGTTTGTGCTAGGCCATTTACAGTAGATATTAAGGATGCCTCGTCAAAAAGAACCAGATGGGTGGGATTTTCGAAAATATGCAGGGCCAATGCCGAATCAAAGCTGTTATTATCATTTTGCAATCTCAGGGAATTATCTATTGAAACTTTGTGTTCATGCAAACGTTCACCTAGTTGTTGATGGGTCCTACCAATGTAGAATTTCCCACATGAACACGGGATTCTGTAGACACCACTACCAAGTACAGGGTCAGTTTTATCCTTTCCTGAGTTGAAACAATGTTTAATTTTTTGTTCAGTTTTGAAAGAAACAGAGAGATTATGTTTTTTTTAATTTTTCCAAGTTTATCGCCAAGTTTCGGGACATATGGTAAAGTGATGAAAGTTTTTTTCTTAATTGCCGGGGTAACTGAATCAAGGGGGACGGGCTCCCCATTTTTTTTTTCTTTTTTAATCGTCTATCTATGATATTTGCCATAAGTTTGATTGGTTAACCATTGCAGAAAAGAATATACTTGACATAGTTTAGTTCAGAATTTATATGATTACGAGAACAGATTTTTATAACTCTGTCGACTAAAGAGATTATTACCCCTCTTTTAACAGAAAGAAGGTGATGTGAAGATAAATGTAGATATCGATCATTATGGTTCGACCTTCTATATATTGAAAATTCAAGGCTAGGAGCAGTTCTTATAATCAAAATTTCCAAGAAAGGCCTGAATTTTTCCTGAATCTTCGAGTTCCATTGTAAACTGGAGGTTCGAATCAAAAGAGTTTAAATGTGCCAAAAAATTTCTTAGAGAGTCTTGTCCATATTCCCAAACAGAAAGGATATCATCAACGAATCGAAACCAGATAGAGTGTTTTAAGTGGAAACTATTCAAAGCAGACTTCTCTATGAAATGAATGTAAAAATTTGCCAAATAAGGAGACAAGACAGTGTCCATGGATAGACCTTTGATTTGAAGGAAATTTTTTTTGGAATTTAAAATACAAGGAGAAATGTTGCAAAGACGAACAAGGGTCATTATTGTATCAATTTCCAAAGTTTTGTAATCCGACCAAGCTGAATTTTCCTCTAATTTTCTTTGTAAGGTCTGCTCACATTTATGTACATCGCATGAAGTGTACATTGAAACTGCGTCAAAACTAGATAAGATAGTTTTTTCTGTTGTACTTTAATTTTTTAGCTCCTCAACAAGATCTATGGAATTTTTTATATATCATTTCTGTGTGCTTGGAAGAGGCCTAAAAATGGTGGCTAAGAAACTTCCTATACCCGTAGGTGGAGAACTATAACATGCTACAATAGGACGTAACGGAATATCTTTCTTATGGATTTTAGGCAGACCATAAAAATCTGGGGCACACCATAAAACTTCTCCAGCTACGGGCATAGGAAGTTTCTTAGCCCCCATTTTTAAGCCTCTTTTAAGCACACAGAAATCCTATATAAAAAATTCCATAGATCTTGTTGAGAAGTTAAAAAATCTAAGTACAACAGTTTCTATGTACACTTCATGCGATGTCCATAAATGTGAGCAGGCCTTACAAAGAAAATTAGAGGAAAATTCAGCTTGGTCGGATTACAAAACTTTGGAAATTGATACAATAATGACCCTTGTTCGTCTTTGCAAAAGTTCTCCTCGTATTTTAAACTCCGAAAAAAGAAATCCTTCAAGTCATGGGCCTATCCATGGGCACTGTCTTGTCTCCTTATTTGGCAAATTTTTACATGGATTTCAAAGAACAGTCTGCTTTGAATAGTTGGCACTTAAAACACTCTATCTGGTTTCGTTTCGTTGATGATATCCTTTCTGTTTGGGAACATGGACAAGACTCTCTAAGAAATTTTTCGGAACATTTGAACTCTTTTGATTCGAATCTCCAGTTCACAATGGAACTCGAAGATTCAGGTAAGCTGCCTTTCTTGGATGTTTTGATTATAAAAACTAATCCTAGTCTTGAATTATCTATATATAGAAAGTCGACCCATAATGATCGATATCTACATTTCTCTTCACATCACCCTCCTTCTGTGAAAAGAGGGGTAATAATGTCTTTAGTCGACAGAGTTTTAAAAATCTGTTCCCGTAATTATATAAATTCTGAATTAAACTATGTCAAGTATATTCTTTTCTGCAATGGTTACCCAATCAGACTTATTGAAAATATCATAGATAGACGATTAAAAAAGATAAAACAACAAAATAGGGAGCCCGTCCCCCTTGATTCAGTTACCCCGGAAATTGAGAAAAAACTTTCAGCACTTTACCATACATCCCGAAACTTGGCGATAAACTTGGAAAAAATTAAAAAAACATAATCTCTTTGTTTCTTTCAAAACTGAACAAAAAGTTGAACGTTTTTTCAACTCAGGAAAGGATAAAACTGACCCTGTACTGGGTAGTGGTGTCTACAGAATCCCGTTTTCATGTGGGAAATTTTACATTGGTAGGACCAATCAACAATTAGGTGACTGTTTTCATGAACACAAAATTTCAATAGATAAGTCCCTGAGATTGAAAAATAGCAATAAAAACTTTGATTCAAGATGGGCCCTGCATTATTTCAAAAATCCGACCCATCTGGTTCTTTTTGACGAGACAACCTTAATATCTACTGTAAATGGCCTACCACAAACTTTTAAAAAGGTAATTGAGATAAAAAAAAAATACATAAACCGAAATTTAGCAATAAACAGAGATACTGGTGATATTTCATTAAGCCCAATTTATGGCAGTTTAATTTTGAAGGACTCAATTAGTATTTTCGTCCGGTATAACTTGAAAGAACCTATTTTCACATCAAATGATGAACGAATTTGTAGGCCAGCTAAAGCTATAGCAAAACAAAGGATTATTGTTCAATCTTCTTGGTAGATTTCTTTTTCATTGATTCCAGCCTGGTTCTTATTTAGTTTCTGTACTGTCGTTATCAAGTAAACTTCGAAAGGTTCAATTTTCGTTGGTTTCTTTTTCTTTTCTTTCTGTTTTGTTTAACACTGAGGACGACTCGGAGGACGTCCTTTGTCGAAATATTTGCTTATTTCTTCTTCTTCATGGTTCACCACTGGCTGACAAAATCCTCGTTTTTTCACCTTTTTTTATTTTATTTTTCATTTTGTTATTTTCTTTCCTCTCTGAGTTTTGTTTGACTAGAATAAACTATTTCGGTAACAATAGTGATCTTTAAAATCCTGAAAAACTATTGAGAAAAATAATCCTTCTCTTCTCCGAAATATAATCTCAGGTGTACTTTATATGGTGTATAGGATAGATGCAGCAAGATTTTTTCCAATAACGTTTTCCAATATCGTAATAGCTGCAATTGCTTTATTTAGATGTCATATAGTACTTAAAATTAGCCATTTCTTTCATCAGTTTTATAAAAGAGAATAGTTTCAAATATATTTTGTTTTCAGTAAAGTATGAAAAACGTTCAGGTCTGCAGTCGCAAGAAGTTGGAGTCACAAGCAGTCACAGCTGCAAGTATTTGCAGTATTTGCTAGTATTTGTAATCGCAAGTGGTCGCAATCACAAGTATTTGTAGTCGCAATCACAAGTAGTCGAGTTGCAGCAATTAGTTCTAGTCACAGTCGTAACTAATAGCAGGCATATGTGTAAGCAGTTGCGGGCGCAAGTAGTCACAATTGCAAGGAGCCGTCATAACTTGTCGAAGTCATAAGAAGTCAAAATTTTAAGCAGCTGGAGTAAAAAGCAGTCAGTCCAAAGTTATCAAAGGCACAAGTAGTCACAGTCAAAAGTAGACACAATCATAAACAGTCACAGTCGTAAGAAGTCGTAATTACAAGAAGTGGTAGTCGCAAGTAATTGCAGCCATTGTTGCAGTCACAAGTGCTCGCAATGGCAAGTAGCTATAGTCGCAATTAGTAACAACCTTAATCATAAATAGTCGTTAGCGCAATTAGTTGCTGTCGCTAGTAGTCACGGTCGAGGTAATAAGTAATCACAATTGCAAGTGTGTTGCAAGAAGTATGTTGCAATTGCTAGTATTTGCAGTCGCAAGTAGTCACAATCGCAAATATTTATAGTCACAATCACAAGTAGTCAAGTTACAGCAATTAGTTCTAATCACAGTCGTAACTAATAGCAGGCATATGTGTAAGCAGTTGCGGGCGCAAGTAGTCACAATTGCAAGGAGCCTTCATAAGCTGTCGCAGTCATAAGAAGTCAAAGCCTCAAGCAGTTGGAGTCACAAACAGTCAGTCCAAATTTGTCAAAGGCAAAAGTAGTCACAGTCAAAAGTAGGCACAATCAAACACAGTCACAGTCGTAAGAAGTCACAATTACAAGTAGTGGCAGTCACAAGCAGTTGCAGTCATAGTCGCAGTCACAAGGGCTCGCAATGGTAAGTAGTAGTAGTCCCAAGTAGAAACAGCCTTAATCGTAAGTAGTCGTTGTCGCAAGTAGATGTTGTTGCTAGTAGTCGCAGCCGTGGTCATAAGTAATCACAATTGTAAGTATTCAAAGTCGTCCGTTGTTGCATTCACAAGTACTCTCAATCACAAGTATTTGTATTCCCAGTCACGAGTAGTCACAGTCACAAAGAGTCGCAGTTACAGTAGTTGTAGCAATTGTATTAGTTGTAGTAGTACTAGTAGAAGCAGCAGTAGTAGTGTGCTTATAGTGACTTTTGATTGGTTCAATATCTCCCTAAGCATGCCCTGAAACGTTTAATTTAATACTATGAGGTGTTTCTTAGATATTGCTGATGTTCCGTCCTGACAGCCTGCATACTCATAGTTTGTTTTGACTTAATTCATCATTTCCCTCAACATTCCCTGAATTTTCACGTTTATACCCATAGCCTTAGAAGTAGTAGTGGTATAAGTAGTAGTAATGGCTAAAGTGACAGTCCAGCAGCATATGCCAGCAGGTACTATTAATACTCACACTGATCCTACTATTACAACTGCTACTACGACTACTACTATCACTAATTCTGAAGGTATTAAGGTAAAACTTCAAGGGAATGGTGAGAGTGGTGTTGAACTAAATTAAAGCACAATATGTGCATTCAGGTTATAAAAAAGCGCATAAGCAACATCTCAGAAACGACTTAAAGCATCAAGTTGAAGCTTTCAGGACAATTTGAGAGAGTCACCAAACTAAATCAAAACACAATGTATTCATGTGGGTTGTGAAAAAGATGTATCATCAATGGCCCAGCAATACTTTTAAGCTAAAACAAGTGCATTAATCTAAAACTGTCGAGGCAATTAAAATTATTAACCCTTTTGCTACTACTTCTGCTGCTACTATTGTTGCTATTGAACTAAATCAAAATAGTTTAAGTATTTCCGGGTTGTCAAAATGGCATAAGCAAGATAACTTAGAACTTGAATAGGATATAAGATAGAAACTTCGAAGGCACTACGTGTATTGGGGTTGTCAAACGATGTCATCAATGTCTCGAGAATGCCTGAGGTTATTAATTTGAGACTTTCAGACCTGCTGCTATTACTACTGCTACTACTACAACTGTTACTACAGCATAACTAAATAACAAATGACATAGATACAATGTTAGACGAGCAGAATGGGATATTAAGTTTTATTTTCAAGGAAAAATTGAGAAGGGTGTAAAAAAGGGTATAAATGAAAACATACTGTGTGGATTCAAATCTTCAAAAGGACGGACGTGTAATATACCAGGATCAGCTAGGGTGTTATGATGAAACTCTCAAAACATGGTATTGGGGATGTTTTACTTAATCAAAGGCATTATGTCCATCCAAGATTGTCATAGGGGCGTATTTGTCATATATTAGGAACGGATAAAGGTATTAAATTGAAACATCCGGTGTATGTTGAGGGGAATATTTAACTAAATACGGATGTTAAAAGGACATATTGCAATATATCTGGAATTGCTACTATGACTATTTGGAATTGCGACTGCGGATACTACCACTAGTAACAGTAGTTGAACTACTGCTACTACTAATAGTAATACTGTCACTACTACTACTATTGAACTAAATTTTAAAAGTTGAAGTGCACCCAATTTGTCAACGGTCAGGGAAAATTGATGTATATCAAACTAAACTAAGCATACCTAGATTGTCGTAAGGGTGTCTGTGCAATATCCCAGGTATAACTAAAGTCATTACGTTAAAACTTATTGACATTCTCTATTAATATTTTTTGACACTTTCCTCTTAATACCCTTAGCCTTAGCAGTAGACTATTAGCAGTTATAGTAGTAGTAGTGGTAGTAGGACTAGCAATAGTGGTAGTAGCAGTAGTGATAACAATGGCAGAAGCAGTAGTAGTATCAGCAGTGCTAGTAGTAGCAGCAGCATTAGTATTATGCACATATTGCCTTTTGGTCAGTTAAACATCCCCCTCATAATGTTATTAAAACTTTTACCTAATGCTCCAAGCTGTTCCAAAGACATTGCTGATATGCCTTTTTGAGAACCTGCTTGCGCATAGTGCATTTTGATTTAGTTCGACTTTCCCTAAATGTCCCCTGAAATTTCATCTTATTATCCTTAGTTTTAGTAGCAGTCGCAATACAAGTAGTACTTGTATTAGGAGTAGTAGCAGTAGTAGTAGTAGTAGCAGTAGTAGTAGTAGAAGCAGTAGTAGTAGTAGTAGTAGTAGTAGTAGTAGTAGTAGTAGTAGTAGTATTAATACTAGTAATAGTAGTAGTAGTAATAGAAGCAGTAGTTAGTAGTTGTAGTACTAGTATTAGTAGTAGTAGCGTGTAGGTATTGCCTTTTGGTCAACAGATCATCCTCCTCATCGCTCCCTGAAATTTGCAATTTATTACCCTAATCCATTCCTGAGATAGTTCTTTTTGACAACCTATAAGCATGTAGTTCGGTTTGATTCAATTCATTGCCCCTCTCAACATTCTTTGAAAGCTTCACCTTAAATCCCTTAGCCTTTCTGGACAACAAGGTTTAAACATGCCTCCTTTCCCCAATTATAAATACTATATATAAACAACAGGCTCATTGCATAACTTACATGCCTTGCTCAAAGGGGTGTGTGAGGGGGGGGGGGGCTCATCAACAGAGGCACAATTATTGGACCTTTCAACTATACTAAACTAAATGGTCACCTCAAATTCTTATCGGATGTCTTTAGGAGAATAACGGGCGGGGAGCTGCTTGCCCTCCAATCGGTTTTGACTCTTATAATTGAGTCACTAGAAATTTTAATATCCAGTCCAATGAGCCCCCACTGAAGTTTCTAAGACTGAACATAATTCGCAGTTTAGTAAAAAGCAAATACATTTTAAACTTTTTCTCTTCTATAACTTTAATAAACTCAAGTTTGTTGAGACTTCCAGGAATTAATTTCAATGTATAATGATTTGCCAATCCGCATTTACTTGTTCTTTTCAGTAATTTTACTTTATGTTTTATTTTTGTTAATGATACGAGAAACAAAAGCACACAGCTTGAAATAAAAATTGTTTTCTGTAAAGTGCAAAAAGGACCCGAGATCTGGTCAGAATTTTTTTTTTCGGAACAGACTCAAAATTGAAACCATAAGCCATTGAACCAAGAAAGCCATAATTAAAGAAAAAATCAGTTTGGGGGCAAGGGTTCTTCAAAAATAGGGTCCTGAAGAGGATCAGTTTTTTTCACTTTTTTTTCCTTGAAACTTGTGCAATGAAGTCCGTGAGTCGTAGGGAATCCAATATTCCCAAGAAAAACGAAAGGAAATTTCAATCCCCACCATCTGAAAAGGCCAAATTGTTTTCAATTAGTGCCCAGACACCTCACTTCGCTCATAAGACCAAAAATGGTCCAACAAGTTTTTTCGACTGGATAAAAACTTTGAAGAATCGTTGTTATGGGCCTATCATTTTTTATGGTAGAAGAAGGTTACTAGACGTCCCTGAAATATGTGAAAAAGCTTGATGTTTCTAATTCGTTTGATGCTTACTTCCGTAAATCTATGGGGCCAGGAACAACCAATCGTAAAATATAATTAGTTCACGGTTTTTCCAAAATGAGTTTCAAACAGGGTCAATATGTATGGGTTGGATTAATGAAGCTTGTGTCGGCCCTAGAGTGTGTTACAACAGACTACAGCTGAATTTTAACTCTGGTTCTTGCATTACCAAACTGAGATCTAACCCATTGGGCCTCCACAGAACAAGCACGAAATCTAAATCATGAAGTCCAAGAATCAAGAGGGCTTAAATACACAAGAAAAGAAGTAAAGAAGAAAGAGTGAACAGAAAAAAAATACTACTTTCGCTGAAAAATAACCAAAAGCTTTTTGTTCTCCTCAATAATTGATACTTACAACCCATAAGCTCCTGGATAAGCGAAACTCCATGCCCGAATACAATTGAAGTTGAAGGCATGTTTACCCTTCGAAACGGGGCCACAAAATGTATTTTTTCTTATTGACTTGACGCTTATATCCTATAATCCAATGGTCAAAGTGACCCAATTTAAATCGTTTTGCCAGAATAAGTGACCTAAAATGGATCAATAAACACTTTTTTCTTAACTGTTGAGACTTTAAACCGTAGGTTCCTAGCCCCAATGGCAGATGCACATTGTCTTTCTACAGCGTAAGCTTCTTAACGCAAGAATTTTAAATGGTCAATGATTGGTCATCTAAAAGTAATCCACCAATTGGATTCCAACCTACATTCTTACAGATCTTAAGTGAAACAATGAGAACAGAATGAAAAACCAGTGTGAATTCGGCATAATGATCACAAAAAAGTTAAGTGACCGAAGTTCATCCCATGTTAAAAAAAGCTAATTGAATTTTAGATCCTGACTGACTGTTTAACCTCATAACAAAGGTGATGTAGAACCTCACCATTGGTTTTAACTTTTAGTTAATTAAGTTTAACATCATACCTGGCCAAATCCAATCGCCCAGAGGCATTTTAGCTCTTACGTCCACTCTTCCATATGTGAAGCTAAACGAAATGCTTGACCTGAGGCGAGCCGATTGTATAGGATTGATAATTTCATCACCAGAGTAACTAGAAGAAAAGAAATCACATACAATTTAGAGCACAGAGCACCTAAAAATGCTTTGAAATAGTTTTTGAATCTATCTTCATTTTGGGCCCATTTTCTTTGGGCTGTATGAGGACCTAAGCTATGAAACAGTTCCCGATAACGAACTGTAAAGAAGAAAGAGTTGGTGCTAATAGTAACCGAAACTCTGAAGAATGAATGCTGATATCAGTAAATAGATTTGAGACTTTCATCTTCAGATTTCAATGGCCCAACTCCTCACACCTCAGCATGGGCATATACTATGTTTGCATTTTAAAAAAATCGAAGTGGAACAGTCAATCTAGACTCACCCCAGTTAAAGCTAGAATCGGGATCAAATTAGTGACAAGGAAAGACAATGGGGGGGGGGGAATACTTTAAAAACGAGCTGAACCATAATAAAGTTACAGGAAATGATACAGAAAAGAATGAAAAGTGGAGGAAAATTTATTTTTCATAGAAGAATTAGAGACAGATCTAAAAGGAATAAGAAATAATAAGAAACAATATCCTCGAGTGTTGACATTACGAAAAATGAGCTGTTTTTTTAATATGGCGGTTGTTAAGATAGAAATAAAATACTGAAGCTTATGATTATGATTTTTGGCAAAGAGGAAACATCTTGCGGTCTTAGAAAAACTTTAATCAAAACTATCTATAGGATAGATGATAAGAGTGAGTGTGGTTATAATAGAGGTATTAGCTCTGTTTCTTTAGAAAGCAAATTAGCTAGTATGCTGATACTTTTTAGATATGGAGATGTAGTAGATAAAGTTTTAAGAGAAGGACAGTGTGGTTTTAAGATGAAAAAAGTATGCTTTGATCAAATTTTTACTTTGAAACTAATAATTGAGGAGTGTCTGAGTCAACACACCCATTTAGTCCTCATTTTTATAGAACGTGAGTAAGTGTTTGATTCAGCCAATAGAAGAGCTTTAGCGGAGGTCCTATCCGTGTATGGTATTCCAGATAAGGGCAATGAAGTTACTAGTGCTATTTAAGAGAATTATTTGAAAAACACTACCTTTTCAAAAGAGTTAAAGAGACTGAGTCACAAGCTCGAACCTTAAAACGTACAGGGATTAGGAAGTACAGCTGGGGGCTGCCGCCTACCAAACCCCCCGCTTTTGAAGCCTCTTTTGTTAAGATTTTTTAAGTCCTGTAGCCTGCAATCAGTTGGTCGTACCAACACGAATGAAACTGTTTCAATGGCATTTTTTTTTAATCTTCAGAGAATTTGGCAATGACAACTCAGTCTGTTACAGTTATAACTACAAACTTATCTCTGTGCCAAGTATAGTTATGTATTCAGTGTGATTATGTATGATGGAAAAATAGATGAACCTGAACCTACCTGAACCTAAACTGCTTGTTTATGCTGAGCCCTTCTTCTGTTCCCTGTTTTTTCTGTTCAAAATTGTTAAGTTCATCACATTATAGCTTGTTATCGGTTAGTGAAAAATCTCCTGTAAAAAATCCAGCAAACAGGCTCAGTATTGTTTCTAATCAAAGAGAGCAATAGGATGTTCTTACGGTAAAGAATTCAAGCAGACTTCGTTTGTGTTGCAAAGCATTTCTTTGCAAGGGAAAAAGTGGGGGCTAAGGGGGGCGGTAGACCCCCAAAATAAAAATCTTAACAAAAGAGGCTGCAAATTGGGGCGTTTGGGGGGGATTGCAGCCCCCCAACTGTACCACCTAATACGTCTACGTTTTAAGGGTCGAACTTGTGACTCAGCCTCTTTAACTCTTTAGAAAACGTAGTTTTTTTCAAATAATTTCTGCACGTTTTTGTACAGTTTGTTACTTATTATGGCTTGACTAACTGTTAGCTGATCGTGTCAGGAGTTGAAGTTGGGGGGCTGCCACCCCCCAAACCCCCCGCCTTTGAAGATTCTTGTGTTAAGGCTTTTAATTCCTGAATACTCAAATCAAATGCACAGTAAGATTTTCTTTTTTCAATTTTTCTTCGAGCCTGCGCGTATACGGTATGTTATCAAAGCAGTGGAGACTTACCTGTCAGCTGAAGGCCGACTGTGATATTCTTCTGGCGACGCCTGTTGAGTCAAAGGACTTAATAGATTATATTTATAAAAGAAACTGAGTTTCCTTTTTAAACTTTAAATTTAAGAGATACCACTTTAAATTTAATATATAAGAAATTTGCTATGACGGGGAATCGAACCCGGGTCTTCCACATGAAAGACAGGAATAGTGACCACTGTACTATAAGAGACTCTTGTTAAGTTATTTTTAGTCTCTGTAATCTATTTCCGACGCAAGCAAATACAAAGTAAGATTTTCGTTTTTTGACAAAAAAACTTCTGGGAAAGAGCTGGAATTTTTTGAAGCTTGCAGTCGGTCTTGTCAGGTTAAGAGGACTATTTTGATCTAATTTAATAATGAAATAGTATGCTTTTAGGAATTCCAAAAATTAACATGCGCTCTTATAGGAAAACGAGGTTTTTCGTAAATGTAAATTCAGGGGATAATTTGTTCGGTCTGAAAATATCAAAAGGCCCTAACAGGTCAAATTCCGGTTTGAATGATTCCTCATTCACCCGGATCCGTTGCCAACCGTGGCCTGTAGGCGTGGCTGATAAAAAAATAACTTGATGAACATTAAGTGGCTATATTTGGTTTTTGGAAAACAGGGAAGGAGTGATCGGAATGAGCTTAAATTTTGAGGATAAGCTCCCATGCCCTAGGAAAGCCTATCCTCTAAATTTCAGCCCGATCGGACAACCTTAAAGGGGGGCTGTAGTGGGAGGGTCAAAACTTCCGGCCCACTTTCCCCCATGAAGATACAGTTTGAGCTTAGGCTACAAAATGCAATCACCACCGTCTCTCTGCGACCGGTAGGACTGGAAATCGCTTAACATTGTGGTGGGTCGCCTCTTTAAGGAGGCACAAGTGATAAAATTGATAAAAATCTGCACAAGTGATAAATCCTTGATAAAATTGCTGCGATTAAGGTTGGAAATGGCGTTCGTATTGGTTTCATGTATGTTTAAGGGATAAGCAGAGTTTGTCTTCAGAAAAAACAGAAAAGCCTATGGGAGAGCATGGAATCAAATGAGAAAGTAAAGCTCTCCTAGACTTAGATTATGCTAAATATTTGAGTGCCCTAGATGATACTGTTAGCAAAACGAATAACGTTTTGGAGGTTTTGAGGCTTCCAGGTGGAAGAAAAGGTTTATAAAGTAGTGTTAAGAAAACTAAGTCGCTTAGAGTCAGAATAAATAAAGATGAAGATATAATGTTGAGCAGCGAGAAGACAGACCAAATGGATGCCTTCACCTGCCTAGAAAAACATGAATTATTAGAAAAGACGGTGGATGCAGTGGAGACGTTAAAAGTCAAATAGCCAAGGCCCAGGGTGTCTTTTCCCAGTTAAAAAAAAATGGAAAACTTGGCAGGTAACTCTGCAAACACAGATTAGAATACTGGATTCTACATTGATGACACTGGTCAAGTGTGCTCTGAAAGGTGGGTGCTTCGAAAGATAAAAGACAATTTGTTAAAAATTTTCAAAGGAATTATCTACATATTCTTTCTGGTACCCATCTAAATAAACGTTTTTCAAACAGTAAGATTTCCGAAAAATGCGGATCTATCCCGCTTTCTAAAGCTATAATAGTCGAGATGGCTAAAACATGTTCTGCAGACGAAGGACGGCATATAGCAAAAGATCCTCCTTTTCGTCTGTCTATCTAGGGCCCAAAGAAAAACAGGTGGTTGCAAGAAAGAATCTAAAGCGAACCGAACATCTTTGAAGGAAATGAAAAGGGGAGCTTTGACTTTATGATGATGAACAAGGGGTGTGTGCAGCTGTGTTGGCCATAGGCGGTTTGGTGCTGCAGTGAGCTGTTAGAAATAGTGACAACTGTAAGTTAATGGCAACTTAGAAAAGGAAAAGCTAACTTAGAAGTGCAGAGAGATACAGGATTTGAATAAGAAGTACGAGTAATTACTTCCCGTGTACTTGGTCTGGCACCGAAATTTATATTCCATGATGCCAGCTCACCTCTTCCAATCGAGAACGCGTTTATTAAGTCCATATCCGAATGCTATCCCATCTGACATATCTTTAAGGGGTGATTATTTTTTTCTTTTCATGTAATTTAAATAACACCAGTCAGTTGGACACCAAGTCAGAACCAAGCAAATTTAACATGAATCTCTTCTCATCATAAATCCCATCATGAATATCTTGTCTCCGGGCCCCTCTCTATAAAAATGGGGCAACCCTGAAATAACTATGTTATAATATTGTTTGTATCCGGTAAATATTTCAATAAATTGGCACGGCCTTGGGCTATGTTGGTTTTAGGTAGAAACGTGCTATGCCGAGTTTTTGTATACTTTGGGACTATGACGTTCATTGCAACAACTTCTATGACTAACATACGTATATACTGATCTACATATTTATTCTCTCATGACAACAAAGATACTAGATATCCACCGTTCAACGGTGATGTTTTCGATTTGTTATCAGTTCTTTTTCCTTAATTAGATTTTTTTGGTTTTTTGTATTAGCATTATGGTTGGAATTTTACGATGTACAGTCATCTACTACTACTACTACTACTGCTACTACTACTATTACTACTAACAACTCACCGCAGCACCAAACCGCCTGTGGCCGACACAGCTGCGCACGCTCCTCATCTATCCCAATTTATTCAAAGCCTCCATTTTTACACCCTCCCAGGACGCTCCCTTTTTCTTTAAATTTTTCCTCACCCCAGACGAGGACAACCTGCTTTCCGTCTAGCCCTAAACAGTTGGCCGAAAAGGACAATCTTTGGCAAACTGTCCTCCTTCATCTGCACAACGTGCCTTAGCCATCTCAAATTTTCTTTCATTATTGCCCTAGAAAGGGGGATTGGACCACATTTATCGTACAGCCTACTGTTTAAAATACGGTCAGTCAGCCGGGTAGCCAGAACAATCTGTAGGCAATTTCTCTGGAAAACATCTAGCAAATCTTCGTCCACAATTCGGAGCCCCCATACTTCAGAGCCATATTTGACCATTGTCATCACTGTAGCTTCTAATATTCTAATCTTGGTTTACAGATTTATCTTCCTGTTCTTCCAAAAAATTTTTAACTGTTAAAAAACATCCTCAGCCTTGGCTATTCTACTTTTAACATCTTCACTGCTCCCATGCCTTTACTAATAATACTACAAAGGTAAGTGAAAATGCTCACCTGATCAGTTTTTCATGTTACCAAAAAAATTGGGTAACAATTTTTTTTTACCAAACGTCAACGTTTCATCTTTACTTATTCCTAGCCTTAGTGACTTAGTCTGCTTAATATTAATTTTCAAACCTATTCTAGCACCCTGAACTCACAGAACTTCTAAAAATTCATTCATTTTGCTCGAAAATTCATCTAGGATGTTTAATCGTCAGCTTAATCTAAGTCCAGGAAAGTTTTTCCTCCCCATTTGATTCCATGGTCTCCAAATGCCTTTTCTGTGCTCCTTTAGTCAAAATATATCAGATTGATCTATATGAAAGGGGGATAGGACACAACCCTGCTTAACTCCTGATTTAATACAAAACCAGCTGCTAACCTCATTTCCTACCTTAACCGCAGCAGTGTTATTCTCGTACATAGCACTAATCACGTTAATGTATTTGTTTGGTATACCATTTAAGGATAAGACCTTTGCTATAGCTGTTCTATCAACAGAATCGAACGCTTGCTCATAATCTATAAAAATGAGTACCAAAGGTGTTTGAAAACCAAGGCACTTTCAATTATTAACCTAAGAGCGAAAATTTGGTCGAGAAAGAGACCAGAGACCAAAAACAGAGACCAGACTAATATCTCGATAATTACAACACTCACTCTTATAACCTTTCTTATATAGTGGTCGAATTAAAGTTTTTCTAAAATCGTTAGGTATTTCCCCTTTTTCAAAAATCATAAAAATAATCTTCTGCTACTTATTTCTAACCTCAGAGCCACCATATTTAAGAAACTCATTTGCCACACTATCAGTAACTGGAGCCATATAATATTTCAATCCTTTTAGTGCTGTCGCTAATTCTTCTTCACAAAACAAATCATCCTTTACTTCCAAGATATCATAAACTTTTTCATTCTCCTCTATATATTGTCCTGCAATTCTCCCTCGTTTTAGCACATTCTCAAAATATTTTGCCCATCTCTATATAACTCTTTCCCTATCAATAATTGTGCAGTAGTTAAAAATTCCTCTTACTTACTGTATAAAAAGGAAAATAAAAGAAACAATATTCTTACATTATGCAGCCATTGTCGATATTAATGTTACACCCTTCTTGATTTAGGTCTAGGACACCATTGTAAAGGAACTCTTCACTAAATCGATCAGCTGTTAACGTTGGTTTAATATGGAGAATTCCATCTCGTACAAAGCTAAAAAAAAAAAACAACACAACTTACAAAGAAGAAAAATTGCTTAATCTAACAGTTAGCGGTGACAAACTCTAACAGTTACTCAAACAATTAGCGGCGAGTAACTAAAAGTAAGGAAATTTAATAAGAATTAATATATTGAAAGGAATTGAAATTTATGCTAATTTCAAATGTGTCAAGTACTTTAAAACAAAATTTAACCATCAAAAGCTAAGAGTCTGAGAAAATTTGCCTGATTTTCAAAAAAGAGAAGAGTCAACCCTAAAAATTCCGGTGATAAGAGAGCCCTACTGTGGAGGTTACAAGCTCCTATCTATAAAATTGTATAATTTTGTGTTTTCAACCAGAAGAAAGGGAAAGGATTGGTGTTTATTTGTTTTTTGTTTTGTTTGTTTTTTGTTTTATTTGTTTTTTCCCCAGTGGTTTAAAATTATATGAGGAATTTAATAAGACCACCTATTCCATAAAACCTAATATGCACCCAGGGCATAAATTAAATCCCTTGCCCCAGGGCTCTGGGGGGTTGTACCAACCCTGGAAGCATTGTTATATGTTCTTTGGACTATTTTATACAAAATTGCTATCGCAAAATTTCAATCAGATACATTTGGCGAAAAGAGGGGTAGTTGGGTGGGGAAGGGGGTGCCATTTGACCTCCCTCACTATTGACTCTTAAAAGGGAACCAGAGCTTCCAATTTCAACCAAATGAGCCACCTATAAAGCTTATACAACCAACCCTTCCATAACAACCTTAAATAGCCCAGGGACATATCTTACAACCATCGCCCTCAGGCTCTGGTGCTTTGTATCAATCTCAAAAGCCTTGTTATGTGATATTTGGACTATTTTAAATAAAAGAACCGTCTCAAATTATTTATTAGATACATCTCAGGAAAACACGGCGTGTTTGTGTGTGCGTGTGGGGGGGGGAGCTCAACTTTGATCACTTTGACACTTAAAAAAGGCACTAAAACTTATGATTACTAATCCAATGAGTAACCTCCAAGGCATATACGGCCACCCTTTTGATAAGATTTTTACATCCCCCAAGGGTATAACTGAAAATGCTTTCCCTGAGAGCTGTAGGGGGGGGGTGTACCCCCCCCCCCCCGGGGGGGGGGTACAATTCTATTCTATTCAACTACAATTCTATTCAACTACGATGAATAGAATTGTTATCTCCAAATTCTGATTGGAAGGTAAATTCTGAGCGTGGATGGGGGGGGGGGGGGTGTTGGCTGTTTGATCTTTAATCACGCTCACTCTTAAATAAGGCACCATAACTTCCAATTTCAAGTCAAATAAGCGCCATCTGATGTATATACGACCACCCATTCAATAAAAAACCTTATATGCCCTCATAAAATAGCTTAAAACCCTATTCCCAGGACTTCACGAGGAACGATCAAACGACCAAAAACTGGCTATGCCAGGTACCTAGGTGTAGTCCTTGACGAAAATCTATCCTTCGTTCATCACATCCATGCTGTGGAGCTGAAGCTCTCCCGTAATCTTGGGATTATCAGGAAACTGAAACACACATTCCCTCAAAAAACCCTTCGTCTACTTTATAATGGACATATCAAGCATCATCTACAATATTGTGCGTCAATTAGGCAGTCAACATTTACCTCCCACTTGAGAAGGCTTGATTCAGTCCACAAACTTGTCCTGAAAATAATCGGAAACATGGACGATTTTCGTTCCGTGAATCACTATATTATTTATCATGCTCAGTTATAGTTTTCAAATTTTTGTTCAGATTACTTCCATCAGCATTCCACAGTCTATTCCAGTTTGTATCGGAGCAACATCCTAGGAACACGAGATCTGCCTCAAACCTTTTGATGAGACGAACAACTACAGTACGGTTGGATTTTGCACCGGATGTGGCGTGCGCGAAAGTGTGGATCGTGCTTCCACAAGAGCTGAGATGTAAGAGCTCCCTTGGGTCTTTTAAAATGAATTTGAAAAAATATTTTATTGAATTTCAAAAAATAGAGTTAATTAATAAGTGAGATTTTTTTTGTTTTGTTTTAAAATTTATTATCATTATTATATCGGTTTATTTTTTGTTTTTAATTCATTTATTATTGTTTTGTAAGATTAAGGTAGCTATGCTTTTGAGGAGGAAGGGGGAGGATCTCTTAGATAATGAATTGTATGGATGAGGGATGTGGGTTTGGTGAAGAGTAAAGCAAGAGTCGTAAAGCGTGATTAGGAGGAACTGTTTTTTTAAGGGACTCGACGTGCGTTTTTTGCATAGAGAAGTTTATTTATGTTCATTTTTTTCTATATGTTTTAATAAAAGCCGATTGATTTGAATTGAATTTATAATTTCTATCAGATGTGTTTGGTGAAAGGAGGGGTTGTATGAGAGGGGGGGGGGCTGAATGCTGTCCATCACTTCTGACGCTTAAAATGAACTAGAAGTTTCAATTTTCAACCAAATAAGCCTCTTCTAAATTTGAACTACTATCCCGTCCATAAAAACCTTAAATACCCCCTGGGCGTAAATTACAACTCTTGCCCCCTAATTTCTGGTGTTTGTTTCAACCCCAAAATCCTTGTTATACTATATTTAGAGTATTTTGAATAGTAGAGCTAACTCAAAATTTCTACTAGATACATTTTGGGACAATATGACGTGTGTGTGTGTAGGGGGGGGGAGGAGGAGGTAGCTGCTCTCTCATAACTTTGACTCTTAAAAAGAGCACTAGAGCATCTGATTACCAGTCCAATGAGCTCCCTCCAAGGTTTATATGACCGCGCTTTCTATGAAAACCTTATATGCCCCAAGGGTATAACTTACAACTCTTTCCCTGAGGGCTGGGGGGATTTGTTATCCTGAAAGACATAATTTGAAGAAAATGGTTATCTCAAAGTCTTCATTGGAAGTATTTGGGAAATAACGGGTATTGGTGGGGGGGGGGTCATTTGCCCTCTGATCACTTTCGACTAATAAAAAAGACGCTAATCTTCTCAATTTCCAATCGAATGAGCCGTTTTTTGAAGTTTCTAAAATAAAACTTTCTATAAAAATCTTATACCCCCAAGGGCATAACTTACTTCCTCTGTCCTGAGCACTATGGGAGGGGGGGGGGTTATCATCTTCAAAGACATAATTTACAGACCTTTCAACTACGTTGAACAAAATGGTCACATGAAAATGTTGATTGGAAATGTTTGGGGAAATTATGAGTGGGGGGGGGGGGTGATTTTCCCTCCGATTAATTTCGACTATTAAATAGGGCAATAGCCTTCTCAATTTCCAATCGAATGAGCTCCTTTTGAAGTTTTTACGAACAAGTTTTCTATAGAAAACCTTATATGCCCCCAAGGCTTAACTTACAACCTTAGCCTTGAGGGCTTTATAGGGGGAGGGGGTCATCCTACTCAGAGACATAATTTCCGGACCCTTCAACTACGTTTAACAAAAAGGTTATATCAAAATTTTGATCGGAAGTGTTCGAGGAAATGATGGGCGTGGGAAGCATTCACCTTCCGATCACTTTTGACTATCTCATTCCCAATTGAATGAGCCCTTTTTGAAGTTTGCACGACAACATTTTCAACAAAAACCTTATATACCACTAAGGCATAACTTACAACCTTTGTCATGGGGGCTGTGAGGGGTTGGTCATCCTCAGACATAATTTCCGGACCTTTCAACTACGTGGAACATAATACAATTTTGATTTGATGTGATTGGGGAAATGATGAGAGTGAGAGAAGGGTTAGTTGCCCTCCAATCACTTTCGACTATTAAAGAGGGCACTAGTCCTTTCAATTTCCAATCGAATGAGCCATTTTTGAAGTTATTTACGATAATTCTTTCAATAAAAACCTTATATGCCCCAGGGTATAACTTTTAAACACAGCCCAGACGGATATGGGGGATTGTCATCTTCAAAGACCTAATTTCCAGAACTTTCAACTACGTTGAGCAAAATTGCTATCTCCAAATTTTAATTGGATGTGCTTGGGGAAAAGGTGGACATGAGGGGGGGGGGTATTTTCCCTCCAATCTCTTTTGACCACTAATAAGGGCACTAGCCCTTTCAATTTGCAATCGAAAGAGCCCTTTTTGAAATTTCTAGGACAACACTTTTTATAAGAACCTTATATGCCCCCGGGGGTAACTTACAACGCTTGGTCTGAGGGCTGTGGGGCATTTTTATCCTCAAAGACATAATTGTGGGATTTTTCAACTATGTTGAAAAACATGGCTATCTTAAATATTTTTATTGAATGTGCTTTGGGGAAATGGTGGACATGGAAGGGGGGTTAGTTGCCCTCCAGTCTCTTTTGAATATTAAAATTCAATTTCTAATTAAATGAGCCCTTTTCGACAACTCCTTACATAAAGTGCCCTGACCTAAACGAAAAACAAAAGATATATATAAAACATTATGTCCAGATCGTTCTTTACTTAGGCAGCGCTATTTTGCTGTATATGAATAAAAGCAATAGAACTTTCAATTTCCAATCGAATTATCCCCCTCTGAAGCTTATACAACCACCCCTACTATATGAAGTGCTACTGGGTAAAAAATAATCATAAAAAAATAATAAGTAACAACCCTTATGGCTCTTTACTACAAGCAACGCTTGAGTGTTGGCTCTGATTTCTACGTGTGCAAAATGAGAATATAGAGCATTTTTGCTTCACATTATTGATTAAATTTACAGTTTATTGGTTTCATGGCCGAAAAAAGACTATTTATAACTTTATGAATTATTCTTTCAATTTTTGTAGGAATTTTCTTGCCTTTACTCCTTTTTTTTGTGTCTGTTTTGTTTTTGAACAGTTCGCGGTAACGAACTTTAAGTAATGAAGACTCGGGTCAATAGAAGCCAAGACTTTAAAAAACGGAATTTTAACATCAATATATACATAAAAAATCTGCTTATTATGCTGATTTCAAATATATAAGTTCCATTAAATTTACGGTTACCAAAAGCTAAAAGCCACGAGCCTGACAAAAGTTGACTTATATTTGAAAAAAGGGGGAAACACCCCCTTAAAAGTCATAGAATCTTAATGAAAATCACACCATCACCTCAGGCTTTGAGGGACATGATTTAAAGCTAAAAACTAAATTTTTATGCGGGGTAAATTTCTTAGACTGTTAGAACACTGATGATATCTCCCATCTTTAGAATGTAACGGATTTTTTAAAGTTTATTATAGGACTTCTGTCAATAGTTTTGAGGGAAAACCCCTCGGTCCTAAGAGACAAATAGCTAAAAATAAGACATTTTTCTTGGGTTAATAAAGGAGGGATTAACTAGGATCCTCCTGCTTCTAAAAATAATGCGTTCTAGTGTTGAAAACATGGCGTTTTACTGTTCCCACTAAGAAGGAGAATTTGAGGGCATTGCCCAATAGGTTTTTCATCACAATATTCTTTTCAGAGCTAAAAATCATAAATGATCCAGGACAGTAATAAGTTTTATTCTTTTTTTCCGGCTGTGCAAGAAATGCCAGCTTGGATCGACCCCCCAACAGTGAGCATAACCTTCCCCTCAGTATGTATATTTAAGACTCTTTAGAACATTATATTACCTGAAGCGTAAAGAGGGGGTACTCTACCCACATGTATGTGGTAATATCTGGTCTTAAATTTATAGCTCGTAGTGCGGCACCTATTGGTGCGAACGGTCACTTTGAGGAGTGTATGTAAGATATAATTTCTGATAGTTAATTCTTTAGCTAGGAGTTTGGTCTCAGTAAATCCAAAGGGTCACCTTGCCCATTCAAAAAATTTTCAGACTAATATATTCTCTTTCAGCCTAATATAAATTCTTTCTCAGGATGAAATCAAGAGTGTTTGAATCGGCTAATCAGCTCTTATTATTTTCTAGGTTCACATACTGGCATTACCCCTACACCAGGGACAAACATTGATAATTGATTGTCACCGCCTTCAGAATTTCGTGAAAGTCTCTGTACAGGCCCCATGGAAAGTGAGCTTGAGGGGGGTTTAAGGGCGATGGTGAGCCCTATTAGTTTACTTTCAACAACTTTGCTGTAGATAGTTTCGTAAGGAATTTCAGCCTCGATGCAGAAATTTTACACAATGTGTTTGAACAATTTCCACCTTGTGAGGTCGAGAGTGTGCTAGAAGAACAGACGCCCACCCCTCACAGTGATAGCGATATGGGGAGACCAGGAGGAAGTGGTGCCGGCTCACCCCCTGTTTTTCCAGAGCTTAATTTAGTAAACTTTGCTTTCCTATAGGCATGCTCAAGGAGACTCGAGTAATACCATGCAATTGGTAGAGGCACGTGAGACATGAGACATATTAGCACTTACTAAAACAGCTAATAAGTCAGTTTCATAGCTGTGTTGGGTTTGTAAGATATTTGCTGAGTTTGTAAGACAAAGTTTGATGAGGGTAGTGGAGAAATGTCAACAGAACATTTTAATGTACATAAATGTACAGAAAATTCTATCCCAAAGGTTGCTCAGCCCCAAAGCTTTATGGTCAGTCATAAATCCAAAGGAAAGATATTCCGTTACGTCCTATTTTAGCATGTAATAGTTGTACAGCTACAGGTGTAGGAAAGTTCTTAGCCACCATTTTTAAGCCTCTTTTAAGCACACAGAAATCTTATATAAAAACTCCTGAGATATTTTTGACAAGTTAAAAAATCAAACCACGACAAAAAAAACTATCTTATTTAATTTTGATGCAGTTTTCATATACATTTGGTGCGAAGTCTATAACTGTGAGCAGGCCCTACAAAGTGAACTAGAGGAACGTTCTGCTTGGTCAAATTCCAAATCTTTGGAAATTAACACAAAAATAGTGCTTGTTCGTCTTTGCAACAGGTTCTCTTCGTATTTTATGTTCCAAGAAAAATTTTTCGTTCAAATCATGGGCCTATCCATGTGCACTGTTTTGTCTCATTAATTTGGCAAATTTTTACATGGATTTCTTAGAACAATATGCTTTGAATATTTTCAACTTAAAACACTCTCTCTGGTTGCGTTTGTTGATGATATCCTATCTGTTTGAGAACATGGAAAGGACCCTCTAAGAAATTTTTTGGCACATTTGAACTCTTTTGATTCGAATCTCCACTTCACAATAGAACGGGAATATTCAGGAAAGCTGCCGTTTTTGGGTGTTTTAATTAAAAAAAATATTCCTAGCTTTGAATTTTCTGTATATCAAATTTGACAGAGTTTGAAAAAGGGCGTGTGGGGGGAGGTAGCTTGTTCCCCTTAAATCTTGTGACTCTTAAAAAGTGAACTCGAACTTTGAATTTCCTGTCAAATGAGCCCTCTATGTAGTTTATGCGAGCATATCTTTCATAAGAACCATAGATGCCCTTAGGGCATAACCTAGAACGCCTTCCCCCAGGCCCTGGGGGGGGAGGGGGTTGTATTAGCACTCGAGTTTTACTTATCCGACCTTTGAGCTATTTTTAACAAAATTTGTATCTCAAAATTTTTATCAGATTGGTTTGGAAAAAGAATGTATGGGGGGCTAGTGACCCTTGGATTTCTTTTGACTATTAAAAAGTGAACTCAAACTTTGAATTTCCGATAAAATGAGCCCTCTCTGAAGTTCGTACGAGCATCACTTTCATAGGAACCCTATTTGCTCCAAGGCATAAATTACAACGCCTGCCCCAGGCCCCTGGGGAGTTGTGTCGACACCTGAGTTTTTTCATCTGACTTTTGAACAATTTTTAACTTAATGGCTATCTCAAAATTTTTATCAGATGCATTTGGGGGAAAGGGGGCCTGTGGGGGGCTAGTTGTCCTCCAATCTCTTTTGAATTAAAAAAAAAACTGAACTAGAACTTTCAATTTCCGATCAAAAGAGCCCTCTCTGAAGTTTTTACGAGCTACCTTCCATAAGAACCATATATTCCCCAAGGGCATAACTTATAACGCCTGCCCTCAGGCCCAGGAGGGCATTGACCGCCCGGAGTTTTCGTTATATGGTCTTTTAACTATTTTAAAAAATGGTTATCTCAAAGTTCTTATCGGATGGGTTTGAGGAAAAAAGGGCCTGGGGCTAGGTACCCTCCAATCTCTTTTGACTCTTAAAAAGTGAACTAGAACTTTCAATTTCCAATCAAATAAGCCCTCTTTGAAGTTTATACGACCAAGCCTTCCATAAGAACCATATATGCACCAGGGGCATAACTCACAACGCCTGCCATCGGACCCTTGGGGCCTGTGTCGATACCGCCGTTTTTTTTCATATGATCTTTGAACTATTTTTTAACGAAATAACTGTCTAAAATTTTTTATCGGATGTATTTTGTATCGGAATTATCAACTACAACTTTCAATTTCCAATCAAATGAGCCCTCTGTGAAATTTATACGAGCATTCCTTCCTTAAAAACCATATATGCCCCAAGGACATAACTTAAAACCCTTACCCTGAAGACTGTGGGGGAAGTGTCCTGCTCAAAGATATAATTTCCAGAACTTTCAACTACGTTGAACAAAATGGATATCTCATTATTTTGATTGGATGCGTTTGGAAATGGTGGGAGTTGAAGGGGTGTTAGTTGTCTTCCAATCACTTTCGACTATTAAAAAGAGAACTAGTCATTTAAATTTCCAGTCGAATAAGCCCTTTTTGAAGTTTTCTACGACAACACTTTTTATACAAACCTTCTATGGCCCCAGGCATAATTGAAAACCCTTACCCTGAGGGCTGTGGAGGGGGGAGAGGAGGTTATTTTTAATGAAATGGCTATTTTATAATTTTATCAGATAGGCTTGAGGGAAAAAAGGTAGTTGCCCTTAAGTCTCTTGACTCTGAAAAAGAGAATTAGAACTTTCAATTTCCAATCAAATGAGCCCTCTATAAAGTTTTACGAGCATCCCTTTCATAAGAACCATACATGCGCTAAGGGCTTAACTTAGAATGCCTTCCCCCACCCCCTGGGGGTTGTATTGACACCGGAGTTTATCATATCCGACCTTTGAACTATTTTTTTTTTAACAAAATGTCCATCTCAAAATTTTTATCAAATGGGTTTGGAAAAAGAAGGCGTTGGTGGGGGGGGGGAGCTTCCCTTGGATCTTTTTTGAATATTAAAAAATGTACTCAAACTTTCAATTTCTAATCAAATGAGTCCTCTCTGAAGTTAATACGAGCATCCCTTTCATAAGAACCATATATACCCCAGGGTATAACTTACAACGCCTGCCACCGATCCCTGGAGGGTTGTGTCGGCACCTGAGTTTTTGTTATCTGACCGGATGCCTTCGGGAAAAAAGGGAATGGGGGGGGGGGGGGGCTAGTTGCCCTCCGATCTCTTTTGACTCTCAAAAACTGAACTAAAACTTTCAATTTCTAATCAAATGAGCCCTCTCTGAAGTTTTTACGTGCTTTCCTTTCATAAGAACTATATATTCCCCCAGGGCATAACTTAAAACATCTGCCCTCGGCCCTGGGGGGCTGTGTCGACTCCGGAGTTTTTTTTATATAGTCTTTGAACTTTTTTTTTAAGAAATGGCTATCTCAAAGTTCTTATCAGACGGGTTTGATAAAAAGGGCATGGAGGGGAGGAGGTGCCCTTCAATCTCTTTCGACTTTTAAAAAGTGAACTAGAATTTCCAATTTCCAATCAAATGACCCCTCTTTGAAGTTTATAAGAACTTTCCTTCCATAAGAACCATATATATCCCCAGGGCATAAATTTTTATCGGATGTATTTGGGAAAAAGGCGTGGAGGGACTGGTTACCTATCGATATCTTTTGACACTTAAAAAGTTAACTAGAACTTTCAATTTCCAATCAAACGAGCCCTTTACGAAGTTAATACAAGCATTCCTTCTATAAGACCCATATATGTCCCCATGACATAACATATATACCCTTGCCCTCTCTATGGCTAGACTGTCTACGGAGGGTCCTGCTCAAAGATATAATTTCCAGAACTTTCAATTACGTTGAACAAAATGGCTATCTAAAAATTTTGATTGGATGTTTTTGGGGAAATGGTGGGCGTAAAAGAGGTGTTAGTTACCTCCCAATCACTTTTGACTACTAAAAATGACACTAGCCATTTAAATTTCCAATCGAATGAGTGCTTTTCGAAGTTTCTACAACAACGCTTTCTATAAAAACCACATATGCCCACAGGATATAACTTAAAACCCTTTCCCTGTGGGCTTTTGGGGGTTGTCATTCTCAAAGACCTAATTTACAGAATTTTCAACTACGTTAAACAAAATGGCAATCTCAGAATTTTGATTGAATGTGTTTGGTGAAAAGGTGGGCGTGAGAGGGGGGTTAGCTGCCCTCCAATCACTTTCGACTAGTAAATAGGCACAAGCCCTTTGAATGTCCAATCTAATGAGCCCTTTTTGAAGTTTTTACGACAAAACTTTCTATAAAAATCTTATATGGCCCCAGGGCATAATTTTACAACCCTTGTCCTGAGGGCTGTTGGGGGAGTTTCCTTCGCAAAAACATAATTTATTTCCGGAAATCAACTGCGTAAAACAAAATGGCAATCTCAAAATTTTGATTGAATGTATTCGGGAAGATGGTGGGGGTGAAAGCGGTGTTACTTGCCTTCCAATCACTTTTGACCCTTAAAAAGGGCACTCGAACTCTCGATTTTCAATCGAATGAGCCCCCCTTTGAAGTTTATATGACGACCCCTTCCATATGAAGTGCCTGTGGGAAAAAAATAAATGATGAATCAATTAAAAATAAAACATTGGAGCCGTATAGCGTTGCCTCTGACAAGCAGACATAACTACTGAAAATAGCCAAGTACCCGTGGTTCTTAATAAAACTAAGATTTGTCTGACTTTACCTATTTTCAGGCCTGTCACTATAGTACTGGAATTCCCAGTTGCCACCACGCCAGCCAGTGATAAGGTGTTCCCATACGTTTGTGTCAAGTGTGTCAAATTCTTCCTGCCAGATAAGATTTTGGCATAGCCCAAGAGAGACTATACAGGATAGCCAAAGTAGTGTTTTTTCCATGATGTTCGGAAAATAACTATTTCAAGAAGCCCATTTTTAGTACCTTTTTTTTAATAAGATAAGGATTGTCTTCGTATATGAATAACCACAAAGATAGTACTTATTTTTAGATATTAATACATTTTATACAGGATGCAAAGATTATTCAAATTTGCTTTATTCCCCATGCAGAGAGCCAATAGATCCTATAAATCAATTTTGAAGGTTCATAGTTCACTTTGATAAGATTTGGACAAGTAAATAGGATTTTAAGAAAGATTCCTTCTTCGAGGAAATCCGATAAAGTTTTCATAAATAAACAATTGAAGAAGTAAAATATTTTTATTTTATTTAAAAAATCACCTTATTGAGTTGTAAATTAAATCGAATCAAGTACGAAAACACTTTTGTATCCAAAGTTAATGGCAGCTTTTGTCATTGTGTATATTTTTTATACACATAATTATGAAACTAAGCGACTAGAGAGGTGACTCCAAAAAAACAGTTATGTTGTTAGTTTGGTACATAAATTAATTTGATGCACGTAATATGAAAAGAAGAAAAAGTTTTATCAGTCCATAAAATGAATCATTATGGTTGCAGCAATAGCTGCAACCTACTGAATAACAAACGACGGCCCATGGTAACTAAAAGTTTAAAAACCTATTTTGAAAAAAAATCTTCCATTTGTAGCTGATTTAACACCACTACTACTGCTACTACTACTACTGCTACTACTGCTGCTACTACTACTACTACTACTACTACTACTACTACTACTACTACTACTACTACTGCTACTAAAAACTCACTGGAGCACCAAGCCACCTGAGGCCATCATAGCTACGCACGCTCCTCCTCAGTCCCAATCTATTCAAAGCCTCCCTTTTTACACACTCCCAGGAAGTTCCAATTTCCTTTAAATCTTTCTTTATGACGTCCTCCCACCTCAGACGAAGACGACCAGATTTCCGTTTAGCCCTAGACGGTTGGCCGTTGGAAAATACCATTGGATTAGCCATGCTTAAAAACCCTACACAGGACAATTGAAACCTCCAACATTAAATAACAAGATTTGTTTTGCATGGAAATCACTATGTTCTCTTTTCTTTCTGTTTTTTTCTTAGTCGCTAATGGGGCACTGGAACATAATAGAGAACTGTTAAATTGATCATTCTATTTTAAATTTTATATCCAAGCAGGTATTATAAGTTTGGTTTGATAGCACCATGACAAAGCGTCAGCGAAGAAAAAAAGGAAGAGAAAGAAAAGGAGACACGTCAGTACATCTTATGCAAAAAAAATAATTTCACGTGTTTGTTAAGGTAAAAGACATTAATGATCTGTAGAAACCTTTCGATCTTGGCAAATCCAATGGTGCAATTACAATTTCTTACCATTACTTGTCCTAAAATGTTGAAGTACAAAAAGCAAAAATAATGAAAGCATACTTTTCATCGGCAGCGCAATAGCATTGCCTAAATAAAGAATGATGTGGGCACAATGTGTTGTTTATTTACTTATTTATTTATTTATCTTTTTTGTTTAAACCAGGGCACTTTGTATCGAAAGATTTGTTGTAGGAACATCAAAAAGGGAAATTGAATGAGCTCCTGTCCTTTTTGATAGTCAAAAGTTATTGGAGGGTAACTAAACCCCTTTCTCCGCCCACCGTTCCCCCAAGCCAATTCAATCAAAATTTTGAGACAGCCATTCTGTTCAAAATAATTGAAAGTTACAGAAAGGATATCTTTGAGGATGACAACCTCCCCCTCCCCCAGAGCCCTCAGGGCAAGCCTTAAAAGTTATGCCCTTGGGGCATATAAGGTATATATGCTCATTTGATTGAAAATCAGATGCTCTAGTGCCCTTTTTAGATTCAAAGTAATTAGAGGTTAGATACCCCCCCCCCCCCCCCGCCACACACACACACACACCTTGTATTTTGCGAAATACGTCTGATAGAAATTTTGAGATAGCCATTTGTTGGCATAGAGACTTCGAAAAGAGCTCATTCGATTGAAAATTGAAAGGATTAGTGCTCTTTTTAATAGTTGAAAATAATTGGAGGGCAACTAACCTCCCTTTCAACTTCACCATTGACCCCCCCCTACAGCCCTCAGGGCAAGGGTTGTAAGTTATGGCCTGGGTGTATGTAATATATATATATATATATATATATATATATATATATATATATATATATATATATATATATATAATATATATATATATATATATATATATATATATATATATATATATTATATATACATATATATATATATATATATATATATATATATATATATATATATATATATATATATATATATATATATATATATATATATATATATATATATATATATATATATATATATATTATATATATATATATATATATATATATATATATATTATATATATATATATATATATATATATATATATATATATATATATATATATATATATATATATATATATTATATATATATATATATATATATATATATATATATATATATATATATATATGATCGTATAAACTTCGAAGGGGAATCATTGGATTGGTAATCAAAAGTTCTAGTGCCCTTTTTAATGTTCAGAGTGATTGGAGGATGAATACCCCCCCCCCACCTCATATTTTCCCGAAATGCATATGATAGAAATTTTGAGATGGCCTTTTATTGTTTTAGAAACTTAGAAAAGAGCTCATTCGATTAGAAATTGAAAGGGTTAGTGCCCTTTTCAATAGTCGAAACTGATTGGAGGGCAACTAACCTCTTCTCGCACCCACCATTTCCCCAAACCCATCCAATCCAAATTTTGAGATAGCCATTTTGTTCAACGTAATTGAAAGGCCCGGAAATTATGTCTTTAAGGATGACAACCAGCCCCCTCCCCTCCAGAGCCCTGAGTCATGCCCTGGGGGCATATAAGGTATATATAAAAAGGATGATCGTATAAACTTCGGAGATTGGTAAACAGAAGTTCTAGTGCCCTTGTAAAGATTCAAAGTGGTCAGAGGGTGGATAACCCCCACCTCGTATTTTCCCGAAATATATCTAATAGGAATTTTGAGACGGCCATTTATTGTCAAAGAGACTTCGAGAACAGCTCATTCGCTGGAAAATTGAAAGAGAAAGTGCCCTTTTTAATAGTCAAAAGTGATTGCATGGAAAATAACCCCCTTCGGCGCCCACCATCTCCCCAAACACATCCAACACAAATTTTAGCATTTTTTGCGACGTAATTGAAAGGTCTGGAAATTATGTTTTTGAGGATGACAACCCCCACAGCCCTCAGGGCAAGGGTTGTAAGTTATGCCCTGGGGGCATATAAGGTATATATAGAAAGGGTGATCGTATAAACTTTAGAGGGGGTACATTGAAGTTCTAGTGCTCTTTTTAAGATTTAGAGTGATTAAAGGGTGGATACCATCCCCCCAACACCTCGTATTTTCCCAAAATGTATCTGATTTTAATTTTGAGACGGCCATTTCTTGTCATAGATACATCAAACAAGGCTCATTCGATTGAAAACTGAAAGGGCCAGGGCCGTTTTTAATAGTCGAAGTGATCGGAGGGCAGCTACCCCCCTCCCTCGCCCACCGTTTCCCCAAACACATCCAATAATAATTTTGAGACAGCCTATTCAACGTAATTGAAAGGACCGGAAATTTTCTCTTTGAGGATGACAACCCCCCCCCTCAACAGCCCTTAGGGCAAGGTAAGTTATGAAGTTATTCCCTGGGGGCCTATAAGGTATATGCAGAAAGGGTGATCGTATAAACTTCGGAGGGAGTTCATTGAATTGGTAATCGGAAGTTCTAGTATCCTTTTTAAGATTTAAAGTAATTGGAGGGTGGATAGCACCCATCCCCTAAGCCTTGTATTTTACCTAATGCATCTGATACAAATTTTGAGATGGCCATTTGTTGCCGTAGAAACTTCAAAAAAAAGCTCATTCGATTGGAAACTGAAAGGGCTAGTACCCTTTTTATTATTCAAAAGTGATTGGAAGGCAACAAGCCCCCCCCCCCGCTCCCCGCTCATCAATTCCCAAAATACATCTAATCAAAATTTTGAGATAGCCAGTTTGTTCAGTGTAGTTGAAAGGTCTGGAAATTATGTCTTTGGCAACCCCCATACGCTCTCAAAATCTGAACATAATTTGCACTTTACTGAAAAAATGGCTACGGATTGCCATTTTAGTATACATATAGCCTACTGATATATATTCCTTAGAGTTTAAATAATCTTTTAATCATTAAAGGTTAAAAATTAATGCATTTTAAACGTATTTTGTATATTTAAATCATACAATAAATAAACGAGTCAAACTAAAAAAGAGCAAAAATTAAAATGAACCGGGCGGACAACTCCCATGCCTTCTTAAGACAAAAATATAATTTGCACTTTACTAAAAGCAAAATATATAAATTTAGAATCTTTTTACTTTGTTTTTACTTGCTTAAAGTGTTTTTTACTATATTTATGAACTAGGAAGTCCACCCTCATGCACTCCAATTACAGCGCAAGTGTCTGGTGCCCATTTTAAGAGTAAAAACAGTTTGGAGGGCCATCAACCCTTCTCTCGAGCCCATTCATTTTCCAAACGTATCCAGACAAAATTTTTAGACAGCCATTTTATTCAGCGTGGTAGAAAGGTCCAGCAACTATGTCTTTTGGGATATTAGGCATGTTAACCCCCCCCATAATGCCATTGACACATTATGCTTTAAAAATAAATGTATCTTTAAAAATAAATCAAAAGGCATTGTGTTAAATGGTTGCCAATAAGACATCTCAGCAGTAGATCGAGAACAACTGGTGGTATTAAGTTTAAACTTTTGGGGATACTACTATTTAGTCTGTGATCCAAGGCTTGCTATCGTTCAAAAAAAGGAAAAGGGTGGTTCATATCAGCTACAGTTGGTTTGAGGGTGGATTCTAGGGTAATCGGGGGTGCTTACAACGAATACCGGGGTGCACAAGTTTGCACGCGTGTAAAACATGGTCATTTTAGCCTATAAAGACAAGTTTGGCCTATAACGACGTCATACCGCTCTTGATTTATTTTACATAGTAAAATAAACTGAAAACTTTATAAACTTGGCATATTCTGAATTCTAAGAAAAAGTACTTTCACTCAGTATTTTTAGTTTTTTCCCCACAACTTTTATATCTTTAGTTATCCCTATTTGATTTTGAAAACAAGGGAATTTTAATATACTTTTTCTTATTTTTTTTTGGTTTTTCTAAAATTTTTGCCTGCATAAGTATATTTTTTTATTTTTATTTGAATTCTGCTTGTCATTACGAGTCAAACTTTATGCCTTTTTTCCAAAAAATATTATTTTTTGAGCAACTATTTATTTTTTCTAAATAGCGTCATAGCTTTCGGAAATTAGCCTACAATGACCAATTTTTTTAATTTTTTTAGCTATTTAAAAAAAATGAAAATGAATCAAACTGCACATCATTCACACCGTCCAAATTTCCTTTGCATGTTGTTAATAAAAACAAAGTCGAGGCTTGAATCTGCAAGACTATATATAAGCGTTTGAACAAGAAACCCCCCCCCCCAAAAAAAAGAAAATTTTCTGAATAGTGGCGTTTTACTCTAAATATTTTCAACAGAACATATAAATTTTATTTCACCAAACGATAGATCGCTCTTTTTTTAAACAAATAATTTATTTACATTCTATACAACTAATATTTTTAACCAGGAAAAAATAAACAACAGATGCCTCGTTCTGCGATCGCATACGCGAATTTGGTTTCCACAGCAATAAAAAAAAAGCCGAGCATCTTATATATCGGGTTTTAGTTGCATAAAGTACTTAGCTATAAAAGGCTAATCTCTCCTTTACAGGCTAAAATCGTCAAGTTCTACATTAGTGCGAGAAGGTGCATCCTGATATTCGTTTTAAGCACCTTAGATTACCCCGGCATCAATACTCAAACCTACTGCGGCTGATGTGAGCCACCCCCTCTCTTTTTTTGAATGATAGCGAGCCTTGGATCACTGACTATTACATAAAGTACTGAAAACTACGACATAAAAGGAAAGGATTTGGGATATTTAAATGATCTAGTTAAAGATAAGGATTCCGGCAACAACTATTTTAGGGGGTGTCAGTTGTTTTGCGTGAGGCACAGCATGTTGGTACAACTAGTTCTGAAGCATGTACACAGATAGGAAATGCGTTGGACAGCATTGCTCCGCTTTTCTCGATGCACAACGAGTCCATATCAACCATAAGGAATCATAGCCTCTGGATCAACTATTTAGATCTTATCCGTACCGGAGACGACTATCTTTTTGCTTAAAGAGCTGCGGACTAGGTATCATGCTTAAACGCCACAAAAGAGATGATTATGATTTTCTTCGCTCCCGGAAACCATAAATACGCCTCTTTTGCGCTTGACTACCTAGAAGATATGCTATGCCTGCCTGAAAAAGCGCCAGAAGTGCACAGAGATTTTGAAAATGGCAATTTTGTTGTTAGGAAAACAATCATGCTGTTTTGCAGCATTGCATACGATCTGGTTTAGAGTCGACCGTGAATCTGGACATCAAAGGTCATCAAAGAGTTTCTGGTGTCTTTGGTGCGATAACGACTGAAAATGCCAGGGATCGACATATGGCTACTCTCCCCTTTCTCACAGCAGCCACCAGAACGCTGAAAGCAAACCTGAATATAGATGACAAGGCAATGAAGCATCATGAAGATACCACTGAGTTTACAAATCTGACAATAAAAGGTAAAAATCGGGTTATGGACTTGGTAGAGATGCTCGGAAATCTATTCAAGAAGACGAGAACAGAGGTGTACAACTTTATGACAGGGGATAGAGCTCCAGAAGCCGTAGAAAATAGTCCGGTGAACTTCCAAGACATTGGCTTCGAAGCCATGAGCTCATATCTCGACGTGACATTCGCGAAAGTAAAAGTTGGCATAGTACAAACTTTCGCCTCTGTTGCAAAAAAAAAGAAAGAGCCACGAAAAAGTTTTTTTGGGGAAACTGAGCTGCTTAAAAGAGCTCTGCGTCTTGCAAATTCAACACAAACTTCGTCCCTCTGTGAGCTGCTGAAGTACGAGCTACAGCCATATCCGGCCTCACTTGCAGTATTATCATCACGTCGAAGGGAGCCTTAGCTACGTACTGGTACAAATTCAGCAGCCTTACGACATTCTGCAACAGTCGGGCTTGCAGTCATGGCCAAAAATTATTCCACATACGCTTTTTGAAGACTCTCCTCAATCTGACTACATAGTTGATATCATGTGTGTCATAAGATGTTATCGACCAGAACAAAATGAGACGATAACAGATTTTGGAATAAGAGTTTACGATGGGATTCTTAGGAGCATACCCCAAGCTTTTCAGTCTATCCATTTGGTTGGTGACAGGTATGACGGTCTTAGTGACGATAGAACCCATGGTGACTACTCGTTCAACCTCAAAGAATCATCTGGCTGTCGAGAAAGAAGAGGTTTTCCTAAAGGAAATATTTCAAGCCCGTTCACTTCCTTCCGCAAAGTTGCAACACTCTGGGACGGGATTCTCAGTAGTCGCTCAGCCAAAGATCGACTCTTGAAAGTTCTTTTCGAGGTCTGGGAGTACAAAATTTCGACCCGTCTGATGGTTCATCTCGCTGGAGGTTTCGAGAGTCGACATAGAGCTGTTACCGTTACGCCTCACAGAAACTCTGTTGACGACGATATCTCGTCTTGCCATGAGGAGGCAGACACTCGGGTATTATACCACACAGCAGTTGCCGCAAGACGAAAGAGCACACTTGTGATAATTTAAGCCAACGATTGTGATAATTTAAGTGTACGGCAGAAGTACGACTAACTTCAATAGTCTGAATGATCTTCAAGCACTTTTGTAGTCAAGATTGGAGGATTTGCGGCGTTTACCACCAACTGATATCTCGTTTCTGCTTCATTTGAAAAGGTGCATTTTCCAGTCACTGATTTGGATCCAAAGCCACAAGCCCTGTATTGATTTACCTCAGGCTACCGATATGGACTGGAGAATTGAAGATCATGAAGTAAAGCCAGACTAGTTTCTGCGATGCTGCATGGGTTAGCATCACTTACTTTTTGCAACTGTGACAAGACGAAGTGCGGCTCGCACTGCAAATGCTTAAAAATAGGTTTCTGTGACAGCGCATGCAAGTTTTGAGCTGACCCCCCAAAATTTCTACTTTCCGATGTGAATCAGAACGAGTCTCAAGACTAAGATGAAGAAGAAAAAGAGATTTGAGCCACCGTCTCATGTTCAGTTTTAAATATTTGATTTTTTTTATTTGCTATGATATTAAACTGCTAATGCAGTCGTCAAAACCTTAATTTCAGCTGATCATGACATTTACCGTGTACTATATCAGTGGCCGATGACCCAATCTAACTGATTGGATCATTGGCCCCTGCTATGCTGGGATTTAAAGAAAATAGTATCTTAAATCAGCCTTAGTCACCTCTGCACCATACGTTCACACGGCTTCACCACCTTGAGGCTTGTATATGAGCCTACGTAAGCCAGATTGTATCCAATACTACAGAAAAATAAATTGTTGCTCAAGAATTAGTATTTTTTGGAAGAAAGGCACATGGTTTGACTCGTAATGACGACCAGAATTCAAATAAAGCATAAAAAATACACCAAATTCGCGCATGTGATCACAGAACTAGGCATCTGTTTTTTTTTTCCGATTTCGAGTAAAACGCCACTATTCAGAAAATTTTCTTTTTCGGGGGGGGGGGGGATTCTCTTGTTCAAACGCTTGTATATTTTGCAGATTCAAGTCTCGACTTTGTTTTTATTAACAACGTGTAAAGGACATTCATATGGTTTGAATAATGTGCAGTTTGATTCGTTTTCATTTTTTTAACAGAAAAAAAAAATTAGAAAAGAATTTTGTCATTGTAGGCCAATTTCTGAAAGCTATGACGTTATTTAGAAAAAATAAATAGTTGTTCAAGGATTAAGATTTTTAAAAAAAAATAGGTACATGGTTTGATTTGTAATAACGAGCAGAATGCAAATAAAGCATAAAAAAATATACTTGTAGAAGCAAAATTTCAAAAAAATCGAAAAAGCTAAGAAAAAGTATATTTAAACACCTTGTTTTCAAAATTAAATAAGGGTTAACAAAAAAATAAAGGTTGTGGAGGAAAACTAAAAATACTAGGCAAAAGTACTTGCTCTTGGAATTCAGAATATGTCAAGTTTATAAAATGTTCGGTTTATTTTACCGTTTAAATAAAATCAAGAGCGGCATGACGTCGTTACAGGCCAAATTTAAGTTTATAGGCTAAAATGACCATGTTCTACACGCGTGCGAACTTATGCACCCCAATATTCGTTATCAGCGTCCCCAATTACCCTAGAATCCACCGTCAAACCAACTGCAGCGAATGTGAGCCACCCCTTGAAAGATAACGGTCCCTGGATCACTGACTAATTACTACTTCTGCTCTTACAATTTCAATAAATAAAAAGAGTGCACTGTACACGACGGCCAGAGCACTGTACAAGATACCAGTTTAAATATACTGAGACCATACCGACGGTATCGTGTTAACTATATCGAGTTACACCCATGAAAAATGCTTAGTCAGTAAAATATCGATACTTTACCTTCAATTAGTTCGTCTTGTTTACACTGCATTAGAAGAAAAAAAAAGTATGGAGCAGGGTGCAAACAATTTGAGAAGCAATACTCAGACTTGTTGCAAAGTACTCATTTTAGAGTAACATAGCTGTTACCTAGAGTAAAAAGTTTCAAGCTGTTCCAAAAATAACAGTTTAGCTCTTTTGTAACGCCCAATCATCAGATAACCGATTTTTTACGTTTTTCTCATGTACATCGAGTCTCCCTGAGCATAGGACATAATTATATTATTATTAAACATATTTGAAAAAAAAAACAGCTTTCTGACCTTCTATTGGGTCTCATTCCTGTGGGCCCATCACATTGGAGACTTTTTTTTTACATTCAGGTCCCTCTGGCCTAGAAAATTATGGATTTAGTTTTTAAGCCGTTAGGGCGAAAGTGTATTTCAATACTTTTTTTCGGTCGTTTTTACGGATGAATAAGTATTTTCTGTCAGTTGCTTTTTTGTATGGGGTCGCTTGGCCCAATTATAGCATTAGTTTTCAAGCCAATATAAAAAGAAAGTCTTAATTTCGTAGGTTCCAATATCGACCACCCACATTTTGTGCATTAAGGTCTCCTCTTAAGCCAATTTCTTAAGCATAATCAAATTTTATGAAAAATTTAAACGTAGGACGGTACTAATGAACGTAAAATTATTGATTTACACATTTTAAAAGCAATTAACCAGGGATTTATTGGACAGGTACCTCAAATTATGTCTTGGTCAGGCCTGGGAATGATTTGGAAAACAATCAGAAATTAAATAAAAAAAGAGCTTCTCAACTGAAAGCAAGGAACAGATTTAAAACCTATTTGAACAGATTATTATTTATATGAAGGGGACTGTCTCCTCTTTAGTTTCATACTCTTTACTGTGAAATTTGACTTTTTTCCTAATTTTGTTTTTCAGAAAATTTGCAACTGGAAAGATAAGATTTTTCAAAGCCCTAAAAATACTTTTGTTTAATGAGCAAGGTGTTAAGAAGGGGGCAATCCCCCTTATATAAAGAGTAATTTATATTTGTTTTAAGTTTTAAACTTGCTCCTTACTTCAGTTGAAAACCCTTTCTATTTGTTTAATTACATTTCATGAAACTGTAAAGATATATGAATTCAGTACTTTTGGTAACGTAGAAAAAACGATAAATATTTCAATGATCCCTGTTTGGATTTTGATGGGTAATCCAACAGTTCGTGGTAATGAACTCTAAGTACGGAGTGACCCGGCTCAATAGTAACCGAAACTCTTAAAAACGGAACTTTGATATCAATTGTTATACCAAAGGAATTGGCTTATTATGCTGATTCCAAATATATAAGCTTCATTAAGTTTAGTTTTACCCATCAAAAGCTACGAGCCTGAGAAAATTTGTCTGATTTTCTAAAAAAGGGAAATGTCCCCCTCGAAGTCATATAATTTTAATGGAAACTATACCATTAGATTCAGCGTATCAAAGAACCCTACTGTAGAGGTTTCAAACTCCCATCTACAAAAATGTGAAATTTTGTAATTGTTGCCAGAAGAAAGATCACGGATGCGTGTTTATTTGTTTGTTTGTTGTTGTTTTTTTTTCCAGGGGTGATCGTATCGACCCAGTGGGCCTAGACCGTCGAGAGAGGCCTAATTCTATTGGAAATAAAAGGTTCTAGTGCTTTTTTTAAGTGACTAGAATAATTGAAGGGCAACTAGGCCCCCTCCCAGTCCACGTTTTCCCCAAAATCGTCTGATCAAAATTTTGAGATAGCTTTTTTCTTCAGTTTAGTTGAAGAGCCCAATAACTCTGTCTTTAGGTATAAAATGACCCCCTACAGTCCCTGGGGAAAGGTTTCTAAGTTATAAAATTTACCCATTGTTTTATTTGTTATTGAGAATATACATACATTTTTTCGGGTGTTGAGGGGAGGAAGAATTTTCTGCTGCGAGGATTTTACACGGAGAAAATTTTCCATGGAGAGGAAGTTTCCATGGGGTGAAATTTTCAGGGGAAATTTCACACTTAGTGAATATGCCAGAAATCCTATACGAAATTTCTTTATATATCTTTCTTTTTCTTTAGTGATTCAATTTTGTCGTGGAGATGTTAAGGGTAATTGTTCGGGGTAAATTTTCACCAGGATTGAATTTCCCAGAGTATATTTCTTTGGGGAGGGGGGCTTTTCCATGGAGGTGGAGCCAGGTATCCTGACGTTCTTAAAAAAAAGATCAGAAATTAAATAAAAAAAGTAAGTTTTTTCAACTGAAAGTAAGGAGCAACATTAAAACTTAAAAAGAACAGAGATTATTACGTATATGAAGGAGTTACCCCCACCTCAACCCTTTGATGTTTATGCTTAAGTTAAAATTTTTGGCCAATTCCTTAAAAAAAACTTGGCCAATTCTTTTCATTTTGAACTTGGTTATCAAATACATAAATATGCCTTTAGACTCAATTGTCAAACAGTTCGTGGTAACCAACTGTAAGTAAGGAGCGACCCAGCTCAATGGTAACCGAAGCTCTAGAAAACGGGATTTTGATACCAATCGATACGTCAAAAAAATTTGATTTTAATGCTGATTTCAAATATATAAGTTTCGTCAAGTTTAGTCCTACCCATCAAAAGTTACGCGCCTGAGAAAATTTGCCTGATTTTCAAAAAAGGGGGAAAGACCCCCTGAAAATTATAGAACCTTAATGAAAATCACACCATCATATTAAGCGTATCAGAGAACCCTACTGTAGAGGTTTCAAGCTCCTATCTACAAAAATGTGGAATTTTGCATTTTTCGCCAGAAGAAAGATCACGGATGTGTGTTTATTTTTTTTTTATTTTTTTTTGTTTTTTTTTTCCCAGAGGTGATGGTATCGACCCAGTGGTCCTAGAATATCGCTGGAGGGCTCATTGGAAAGAAAATTAAAAGTTCTAGTGCCCTTTTTAAGTGACCGAAAAATATGGAGGGCAACTAGGCCCCCTCTCACGCACAGTTTTTTCCCAAAGTCACCCGATCAAAATTTTGAGATAGCCATTTTGTTCAGCATGGTCAAAAATATGATAA
This sequence comes from Artemia sinica, assembly GCA_027921565.1. Lineage (NCBI taxonomy): Eukaryota > Metazoa > Arthropoda > Branchiopoda > Anostraca > Artemiidae > Artemia > Artemia sinica. Next base: position 84,113,270 of record CM051258.1, on the reverse strand, counting down.
CTATGACTTTTAGGACGACTTAATCCCCCGAAGTCCCCAGGGGGAGGGTTGAAAGTTATGAACTTTACCCAATGTTAACATATAGTATTGGTTATTGGGAAGTATAAAGACGGTTTCAGGGGGGATTTTTTCTGGTAGTGGGGGGTGGGGGTTATGTGGGAGGATTTTTCTATGAAAGAAGTTTTCAAGGGGGGAGGGACATTGCTATGAAGGGGGTGCCGGATTTCCCAGCATTATTTAAAAAAGATCAGAAATTAAATGTAAAAAAAAGGATTTCCTTCTGAAAGTAAGAAGCAACATCAAAAATTAAAACGAATAGAAAATATCACTTATATGATTGGGTTCACCCGCTAGTCAATACGGCCTTTGTGATTAAGGGTTCATTTTTAAAGAATTGGAACAAAATTCTAACTTTAGCTTAAAGAGCAAGGTATTGAGTAGGGGGCAAACCCCCTTATATACGTATTAAAAATATATGAATATATAAGTGCGTTACGTAAGTTGATTCGTAAGGTACGTATATTTATTACTAATAAAAGCGTTCGTAAATAAAATTAAACAAATTTCGAGAAAGCCATGTAATCAAATAAAAGTAAAATTAATTATGAAAATTTTGTTGTAATTATTTATGTACGGTAAGCCAAAATCAAAACCTGTACTAATTCAAAAACGTTCAAAAATAAAAAAAAACAAGTTTTTTTAACTGAAAGAAAGGAACGACGTTAAAACTTAAAACGAACATAAGTTATTCCGCATATGAAAGGGGCTGTCCCCTCCTCAACGCCTCGCTCTTTACGCTAAAGTTTGACTTTCTCACAACTATATTTTTTTAAACAATAAAAACTTTAGCGTAAAGAGCGAGGTGTTGAGGGGGGGGGGACAGCTGATTCTTTGATTTAATGTTATCAACAGTTAGGTTCTTACAATTTCGTTCTAGGGTCAATATCTATTGGCAGGCAGTCATTGATGGGGCAACACACATTTTTTCCATGGTTTTTCCTTATTCTGCCTTTTTTCTTTTAGTTTCCTTATAATTACTTAAAACTTCCAAATTTCCAAGGGGCTTGGACCCCTCCTGCCCCCCCCCCCCCCCCTGCCCCTCTCTTTCGGCACCCATGGACATTGCTATGAAGGGGCCACCGGATTTCCCAGCACTATTTAAAAAAACGATCAGAAATTAAATTTAAAAAAAACAACAAGTTTTCAACTGAAAGTAAGGAGCAACATCAAAACTTAAAACGAACAGAAATTATTGCGTATGTGATTGGGTTCGTCCCCTAGTCAATACCTCGCTCTTTATGCTAAAACTTTTTTTAGTACCTTCATAAGAACTATTATTATAATTAACGGCATTTGTGATTAAGGGGCCAATCTTAAAGAATTGCAACAAAATTTGAACTTTAGCATAAAGAGCAAGGTATTGACTAGAGGAAAAACCTTCTAATAAACGTGATAAAAATATACGAATATAGAAGTTCGTTACTTAAGTTAATTCGTAAGTTACGTATATTTATTACTAATAAAAACGTTCGTAAACAAAATTAAACAAATTTCGAGAAAGCCATTTAACCAAAAAAAGTAAAATTAATATGCAAATTTTGTTTTAATTTTTCATGTACGGGGAGCCAAAATCAAAACCTTTATTAATTTAAAAACGTTCAGAAATTAAATAAAAAAAAGTTTTTTTTACTGAAAGTACGGAGCGACATTAAAACTTAAAACGAACAGAAATTATTCTGTTTACGAAAGGAGCTGTCCCCTCCTCAATACGCTGAAGTTTTACTCTTTCTCACAACCCTATTTTTTAAACAATAAAAAACTTTAGCGTAAAGAGCAAAGCATTGAGGATGGGACCGTCCCTTTTACATATGGAATGATTTCTGTTTGTTTTACGTTTTAATGTTGCCCTTACTTTCAGTTAAAAGAACCTTGTTTTGTTTATTTAATAGCGGTAAAAAACGCTTCTTAGCCTAATCAGGTCTGCGCAGGCTTTTTTCTTGAGTCAGTTCATAGCTCTGGCCGGGCTTGTTTTTTCAACGAGAAAGGACTTAGGTTGTTTTAGATCCAATTTAGTATTTTCCTCGTCTTTGCACTAAGTAGACAAAAAACTTCACTCTGCACGTTTCCATTGAGGTATACAAAATTTGAGAATCTTGCCTTTACCGTTTTGTGCGTCGTAAATGCACTAGCGATATTTATTTGTACTTTTGAAAAATTTTCCGTGGAATTAATGTTCCAAATTATTTGCCCTACCATCTGTTTTATATGAAGCAGCTGCTATAATAATGATGAAACATGATAGACACATCGCCCTTTACTAAATCTGCTACTAACATGATTATTATAGCACCACCTTATCCTACTATTGAAGCCAAGATTGGTCTCCTTGAAAATTGAATTATTGATCGAGAACACTAGAGTGTAAATGATTGTGTAAGAAGTTATTGTTTTTTTCCTCTGACGCTAGCCCTTTTTTCTTGTTCTTCATTTCTTTGAATGGTAGCTTATTCAAAGGAAACTGGAAACACTTATGACTTAAATGGAATATACTAATTCCAGTGACTCATCTTTTTTTAAACAAACATGCTCTGCAAAAAGAAAGACAAAACTAAAAAAAAAACTTTGAAGCATTTGCATTAAATTGCGAAAATTTAAGCATCATTCTAAGAGATTTTTCAGTCGCATTTGAGAGGTTGCATCGAGATGATCTTTCTAATATTAATTTTAGTTGCCGTAAGTAAAATTGTATGTGATTGCAGACTGATTACATGAATTAGGAATGGTGTATCTTTTGATTTTCTCTTTTAGTTGATTCTTTTTAAAATTTTACTGTCAGTATTCGTAATCTGGTTGCTGGATATTGTATCAATGGTCTCGCGTCTTTTATTCCTTAACTTAAGCAGATTCTCCTTATTAGTTTGCTGCTCCCTCTTTGACAGAATATAAAATGCTCCAGATTTCATTTTATTTATCTCTGGAAAATTTTCTACCGCCAGTTGAAGTGGGAGTTCACCTACTAAACATTAGCCGGGAGGATGAAAATGTTTATCACGTTGTAGAAATATGCTGAAGTCTGGATATTTCCAGACTGTTTAAACTTTAAGTCAAAAATTTTACTTATTTGGAATCAGCAAAAAAAAGAGAAGATATAACTTGCATTCCTCAACTATCAGGATGAATTAAGCTATGGCATATTAACCATGCCCAGCACCCGTTTTCAGAGGCAAAGCTATTGCATTGTGTATATTAAAGACCATAAAGCTTCAATCTTTTTTTTCCCAGAGACATTTCATACGAAAGGGATGGTGTTATAAACTTAAGAGTGGGCTCATTCGATTGAAAATCCGAAGTTTGCACTTCACTGAAAAAAATACAAATGAATGTGCATTTTCAGTTTAATATGCATATACTGATATTTAGTAATCAAAATGTTAATATTATTTAATTTATTAAAGTTATAAAAGCAAAAACATTTATATTTTTTCAGTAAACTGCAAATTATGTTCTGGCCTTGGGAAGACATAAGTGTTTTGAGCCCTACTCATGTTAATTTCTGCTCGTTTTGAGTTTGACCCGGTTATTTATTGTAATTAAATAAAAAAACAAGTTTTTTAAACTGAAAGTAAGGAGCGACATTAAAACTTAAAACGAACAGAAATTATTCCGTATATGAAATGGGCTGTCCCCTCCTCAACGCCTCGCTCTTTACGCTAAAGTTTTTTATTGTTTTAAAAAATAAAGTTGTGAGACAGAGTCAAACTTTAGCGTAAAGAGCGAGGCGTTGAGGAGGGGACAGCCCCTTTCATATACGGAATAATTTCTGTTCGTTTTAAGTTTTAATGTCGCTCCTTACTTTCAGTTTAAAAAACTTGTTTTTTTTATTTAATTTCTGATCGTTTTTTAGTTAATGCAGCTTTTATTTGCATAAAAATTTTACTTTTCTTTTGCTAAATGGATGTCTTTACAAATTAACTTACGTAACTAACTTCTATATTCGTATATTTTTCTTCTGGCAAAAAATACAAAGTTGCAGATTTTTGCAGATATGAGCTTGAAACCTATGTAATAGGGTTTTCTGATACGCTGAATCTGACGGTGTGATTTTCATTAAAATTCTTTCACTTGTAGGGGATGTTTCCCCCCTCTTTAAAAAATCGAGTAAATTTTCTCAGGCTCGTAGCCTTTGATGAGTAATACTAAACTTAATAAAATTTATATATTTAGGATCAGCATTATAAAACACATTCTTTTGATACATTTATTGACATCAAAAATTCGTTTTTAAAAGTTTCGATTACTATTGAGCCGTATCGCTTGTTTTTTTATTGTTTTTTTTATTACGTATATGTTATTACTTATATGAAGGGGTTCTCCCCTTAGTCAATACCACGCTCTTTACGTTAAAAGTTAAAAAAAATTTTTGATTCACAAACCCCTGAATCACAAAGGCCGTTTAATTAGAATAGATAGCTCTTTTGAAAGCACTAAAAAAAAACTGTAGCGTAAAGAGCGAGGTATTGACTTGGGGGAGAACCCCCTCACATACGTTATAATTTCTGTTCGTTTGAAGTTCTAATATTCCTTCTTACATTTCAGTTGAAAAAACTTGTTTTTTTTATTTAACTTCTGATCGTTTCTTAAATAATGCTTGGAAATCCGGCGCCCCCTTCATAGAAATGTCCCTTACCCCAAAGAAACATCCTACACGGAAATATTCTCCAGAGTAATCCCCTCCTCTAGCCCCCCCCCTCCAGAAAAAATCCTTCCTGAAAATGGTTGTATACTTCCCAATAACCAATAAATAATGCTGGCAAGTCCGGCGCCCCCTTCATGGCAATTTCCCTTCCCCCATGAAAACTTCCTTCATGGAAAGATCCTTCCATATAGCCCCCGACCCTCTCCTTCCCCCACCTACCAGAAAAAATCTCCTCTGAAAAAGTCTGTATACTTCCCAATAACCAATACTATATGTTAACATTGAGTAAAGTTCATAACTTTCAGCCCTCCCCCTGGGGGCTTCGAGGGATTAAGTCATCCTAAAAGACATATTTATCATATTTTCGACCATGCTGAACAAAATGGCTATCTCAAAATTTTGATCGGGTGACTTTGGGAAAAAAATGAGCGTGGGAGGGGGCCTAGTTGCCCTCCATTTTTTTGGTCACTTAAAAAGGGCACTAGAACTTTTAATTTCCGTTCCAATGAGCCCTCCCACGATATTCTAGGACCACTGGGTCGATACGATCACCCCTGGGGAAAAAAAAAAAAAAACAAACAAACAAACAAACAAATAAACACGCATCCGTGATCTTTCTTCTGGCAAAAAATGGAAAATTCCACATTTTTGTAGATAGGAGCTTGAAACCTCTACAGTAGGGTTCTCTGATACGCTGAATATGATGGTGTGATTTTCATTAAGGTTCTATAACTTTTAGGGGGTCTTTCCCCCTTTTTTCGAAAATCAGCCAATTTTTCTCAGGCGCGTAACTTTTGATGGGTAGCACTAAACTTGATGAAAGTTATATATTTGAAATCAGCATTGAAATCTGATTCTTTTGATATATCTATTGGTATCAAAAACCCGTTTTCTAGAGTTTCGGTTACCATTGAGCCGGGTCGCTCCTTACTTACAGTTCGTTACCACGAACTGTTTGATTTCTGTTCGCTTTGTGTTTCATTTATTTATGATGCTGATTTGTGATAGTTTCACGCTTGGTAGATTATTTGATTTTATTTTGCGCATTTTAGGTTTAGTGGAGTTCTTTACTTTTGAAAAACTTAATTTGTTGAAAAAGTTTTTTTAATTAATAAGAGTCAAAAGTGACTGGAACCAGACCTCCTCCCTTACACGCTTTCCCCCAAATGCTACCGATCAAAATTTTGAAATAGCCATTTTGTTCTAAACCGTCCAAGGGCAAAATAAGCTATGTCTCTGGGGTTGGCTACTCCCATTGCTCCGGGGCAAGGGCCATAAGTTATGTCAGTTGACAATTGTTAACATACAAGGTTTTTATGGAAGCGACGGTCGTGTAAACTTTGAAGGGGGCTCATTTGGCTGGAAATTGAAAGTTATAGTTCCCATTTTAAGCGTCAAAAGTGATAGTATAGTGATAGTATATATATATATATATATATATATATATATATATATATATATATATATATATATATATATATATATATATATATATATATATATATATATATATATATACTGATATTTAGTAATCAAAATGTTAATATTATTTAATTTATTAAAGTTATAAAAGCAAAAACATTTTTATTTTTCAGTAAACTGCAAATTATGTTCTGGCCTTGGGAAGACATAGGCGTTTTGAGCCCTACTCATGTTTATTTCTGCTCGTTTTGAGTTTGACCCGGTTATTTATTGTAATTTCTGTTCGCTTTGACTTTCATTTATTTATTATCGATGCTGATTTGTGGTAGTTTCACGCTTGGTAGATTATTTGATTTTATTTTTGCTCATTTTTGGTTTAGTGGAGTTCTTTACTTTTCTTTGAAAAACTTAATTTGCTGAAAAAAGTTTTTTTAATTAATAAGAGTCAAAAGTGACTGGAACCAGACCTCCTCCCTTACACGCTTTCCCCCAAATGCTACAGATCAAAATTTTGAGATAGCCATTTTGTTCTAAACCGTCCAAAGCCAAAATAAGCTATGTCTCTGGAGTTGGCTACCCCCATTGCTCCGGGGCAAGGGCCATAAGCTATGTTAGCTCCCAATAGTTAACACACAAGGTCTTAATAGAAGCGGTGGTCGTGTAAACTGTGAAGGAGGCTCATTTGACTGGAAATTGAAAGTTATAGTTCCCATTTTAAGAGTCAAAAGTGATTGGACAGTTCCCCTCCCTTGCACCCTTTCCCTCCAAATGGATCTAATCAATATTTTGAGGGAGCCATTTGGCTCCAAATTGTCCAAATTTATATAAACTATGCCTTCAGGGTTGACTACCCTCAGCCCCTTGGGCAATTGCTATAAGATATGCTAGCTGCCTATGGTTAAAATATAAGGTTTTATGGAAGGGGCTGTTGTATGAACTTTGGAGGAGGTTCATTTGATTGGACATTGAAAGTTTTAGTTTGATTTTTAAGAGTCAAAAGCAATCAGAAATTAACCAGCCCCTCCCATGTCTCACAAGCTTCTTTCCCCAAATGTATCTGATCCAAATTTTGAGATGTCCGTTTTGCTCAAAAATGTCCAGAAATAAAAAAAAAGTATAGCTTAGGGGTTGACAAACCCCCAACAGCCCCCGGGACAAGGGATGTCGCTTATGCAAGTTTCCCATTGATGAAATATGAGGTTTTTTTTTTTAAAAAAGAAGGTTTGTTTGATTCTGCATCTAAAAAATGGAAATAAGAGGTTTTAGTGCCCTTCTCACGAGTCAAAAGTAACTGGAGAGGAACTAGCCCCTCTCCCACCCTTTTTCACCAAAACGAATGAAATTCAAATTTTAAGATAAACATTTTGTTCAAAATAATCCAGAGGTCAAATAACTAAGCCTCCAAGGTTGACAAGACCCCCAAAGCCCTCGGGTAAGGGATGTAAGCCATGATAGTTGCTTGTTATTGACATGTAAGATTTTTATGGAAGGAGTGGTCGTATAAGCTTTGGAGGGGGCTCATTTGATTGGAAATTGAAAGTTCTAGTTCGCTTTCAAGAGTTAAAAGGGATAGGAAACAGACCTCCTCCCTTACAAACTTTCCCCAAGTGCTTCAGATCAAAATTTTGAAATAGCCATTTTGTTATAAATAGTCAAAATGTCAAAAAATATCGTTTCGGGTTTGATAACCCCCCTCTTTTCGGGATAAGGGCAATAAGTTATTCTAGTTAGCCATTGTTAAGATATAATGTTTTGATGGGGGGTAGTCTTAATTACTTCGGAGGTTGCTTATTCGATTGGAAATCCAAAGTTCTAGTGAAAGTGAAATTTTTAAGAGTCGAAAGTGGTCGGAGGGTAACCAGCCCCCTCCAAATTACCCACTTTTTTCTGAATTTTAGCCAAGGGGTTGACAGATCCATCACAGCCCATGGCGCAAATGGTCTAGCTTATGCAAGTTATCTTGCCAACATATAAAGTTTTTGTGGAAGGGATGGTCGTATTAACTTTGGAGGGGGCTCATTCAATTGGAAATTGAAAGTTCTAGTTTCTTTTTTAAGAGTCAAAAGTGATCAAAGGGCAACCAGCCCCCCTCCAACTTTCTTTTTTCCAAATAGATCCCGTCAAAACTTTTAGATAACGATCTTGTTTAAAACAGACCAAAGGCCAAATAACTATGCTTCAGGGGTTGGAATACCGCAGTCCCGAGGGCAAGGGTTACTCTTATACTTTTAGTTTTCATAATTTGATGAAACTTTGAAGTCGATAAAAAAATTTCAATTTAAAATGGCAAATATTGAAAAACCTGAAATTTTGGCAATCAAAACCGAACAGAAATTAATTAAATAAAAACTTTTCTTATAAAGAAGTTTTCCAAAGAACCGTAAAGGCCATATTAAACTTGAAATCAGCAAAAATAAATTCCTAGAATAATTCGGACTCAAAACGACCAGAAATTACTTTTAAAGGATAAATAAAACCAAAAAAGGGCAGAAATTAAATAAACATCACAGGAAACAAACATACAACAGGAACTAAAATAAATGAATAAATAAATCTTAAATGAGTAAAACTTAAATTGAATATACGAATCAAGCTTAAAAAAAAAAAAATTACTACAAACAGTCACTACGCTAAATACAATTAAAAATATAATTTTTATAATTAGATCTTTAAATTAGATCTTATCTTGTCTGTGCTTTAAATCAGGCTTTGGCTCGCTTTTGCACTAATTCGGACTCAAACTTGACTTTTTATAGCCTCATGTTACCAAACTCTATAGTGTGGAACTCATTCGCTTTTGCAGGTGAGTCAGGTAAGAGTTATCTTGTGCTTAAACTGAGACAGGAACAGGGTGGTTTTGCCTGAAATTTAAGCGTAGCTCACTTCCCCGTTGAATCAATGAATCAATAATTGATCGGTTTTGTGTACGGTCAAGGTTATCTTTTTCTGTACCGAGATGACTTCGATATATATTTTTTGCCCCAAGTCAGGAATTCTCTTGTTTTCGGTCACAGTCTAACAGTTCGTGGTAACGGACGGCAAGTATGGAGCGGCTCGGCCCAACAGTAACCAAAATTAAAAAAACTGAATCTTGACAACAGGAGGTACGTATGAAAATTCAGCTTCTCATGCTGATTGTAATAGTAGATACCTATCTTATACTCCGATCGCTCACCCCTGCTGCCACCTACAACTTTTTTACATAGTTTAATGGGGACAGTGTCAATGACCTCTTTCTCCAGGTGTGTTTTTGGCACGCTCGAGGCGAATGTTATGATCTAGGAAAGAGTATTTGTTGTTGTTGTTTTTGGCCAAGTGCCCGCTAGGGAAGAATGTTATGATCCAGAAATAGTATTTGTCGTTGTTGTTGTTTTGGACTTCCCATTTCTTGACAGATCAATCAACCAATGGCATCATCTGTCAGACTTTAAAAATTTTCGCCTCGAAACATTTCTCCAGGAATAGCTCCAAGTCATTAATGTCTTTGCCTCGGAAACAGTTCTACTGGTCGAACTCCAAAAGATATTAATAACCAAACGCCGTGGAAACAGTTCTCCAAGAAACATCTTAGCGATGAATTGTTTTAGCGTGGGAATCAGGTTTCTTAGTAATTTGAAATGTCTCAGCGCAGAGATGCCAAAAACAAAAGGAACACGCTGAAATTACGTTTAGGGATTATTTGGGCGAAACCGTTTTAGACAGGTTATGGAATTATTTCGGCAAAACAGTTAGAGACATTTTAAAAGATGGTTTAAAAGATGATTCTAGAAGAGGATTTGAGGGTGAAACTCTGTGGTCGTTATAATACACAAGTTCCATTTGAACAATGTTGTGAGGTCCCCTACCACAACCCCAAAGGGTTCCGATCCCCCCGCCCCAACCCCGAAGGAAGCCACCGGTCCTCAAAGGTTCTCCGGATTCCCAAAGGGCCCCCGGCGCCCCAAAGGCTCCTGAGCCACCATTTTAATACTTTTTTAAGGCTTTATTATATCTTTTCAGAACAAATTATTATTTTAGGGAATTATTTCAGCGAAACAGTTAGAAACATTTTAAAAGATGATTTTTGAAGAGATTTTAGAGGAGGATTTGAGGGTGAAACTCTGTGGTCGTTATAATACACAAGTTCCATTGAACAGTGTCGTGAGGTCCTCTACCCCAACCCCAAAGGGTTCCGATCCCCACCACCCCAACCCCGAAGGAAGCGCCCGGTCCTCAAAGGTCCCCCCAAGCTCCCAAAGGACCACTTGGCCCTCAAGGGACCCACAGACCCTCAAAGGCTCTCCCCGAGCCCCGTCTTTCGTTGATGTGTGTTGTCTGAAACTTATGATTTGGGATATGTAAATTACTATTTCGGACTTTTCTGAGCTAGATTTCTTAGTCTTTCGTTGGTGTGTGTTGTCTGAAACCTATGATTTGGGATGGATGGATTGCAATTTTTGACTTTTCTGAGCTGGATTTCTGAGCCGTTCATAGGAGTGTGTTGTCTGAAACTTATGATTTGAGATGTGTAGTTTGCAAGTTGGACTTTTCAGAGCTATGATTCTTAGTCTCTCATAGGCGTTTGTTGTCTGAAACTTCTAGTTTGGGATGAATAGTTTGCTATTTCAGGCTTTTCTGAGCTAAGGTTTCCTAGTATTTCGTAGGTGAATGTTGTCTGAAACTTATGATTTGGGATATGTAAATTACTATTTCGGGCTTTTCTAAGCTAGATTTATTAGTCTTTCGTTGGTGTGTGTTGTCTGAAACCTATGATTTGGGATGGGTGGATTGCTATTTTGACTTTTCTGAGCTGGATTTCTTAGCCGTTCATAGGTGTGTGTTGTCTAAAACTTATGATTTGGGATGGTTAATTTGCTATTTTTGACTTTTCTGAGCTAGGTTTCTTAGCCGTTCATAGGTGTGTGTTGTCTGAAACCTATGATTTGGGATATGTAAATTACTATTTCGGGCTTTTCTGAGTTGGATTTCTTAGTCTTTCATAGGTATGTGTTGTCTGAAACCTATGATTTGGGATGTGTGGGTTCCTTTTTTTTGACTTTTCATAACCAGATTTCTTAGTCTTTCGTAGGTGTGTGTTGTCTGAAACCTATGATTTGGATTGTGTGGATTGCTATTTTTGACTTTTCTGAGCTGGATTTCATAGCCTTTCGTAGGGATGTGTTGACTGAAACCTATGATTTGGGATGAGTGGTTTGCTTTTTGGACTTTTCAGAGCTGGATTTCTTAGCCGTTCATAGGTGAGTGTTGTCTGAAACCTATGATTTGGGATGGTTAATTTGCTATTTTTGACTTTTCTGAGCTAGATTTCTTAGCCTTTCATAGGTGTGTGCTTTCAGAAAATTATGATTTGGGAGGTGTAGTTTGCCTTTTGGACTTTCAGAGCTAGGATTCTTAGTCACTCATAGGTGTTTGTTGTCTGAAACTTCGAGTTTGGGATTAGTAGTTGGCTATTTCAGACTTTTCTGAGCTAAGGTTTCTTAGTATTTCGTAGGTGAATGTTGTCTGAAACTTATGATTTGGGATATGTAAATTACTATTTCGGGCTTTTCTGAGTTGAATTTCTTAGTCTTTCATAGGTGTGTGGTGTCTGAAACCTATGATTTGGGTTTTTTTGACTTTCCTGAGCTAGGTTTCTTAGCTGTTCATAGGTGATTGTTGTCTGAAACCTATGATTTGGGATATGTAATTTGCTATTTCCGACTTTTCATAACCGGATTTCTTAGTGTTTCATAGGTGTGTGGTGTCTGAAACCTATGATTTGGGATGTGTGGGTTGCTATTTTTTGACATTTCTGAGCTGGATTTCTTAGCCTTTCGTAGGTGTGTGTTGACTGAAACCTATGATTTGGGATGGTTAATTTGCTATTTTTGACTTTTCTGAGCTAGATTTCTTAGCCTTTCATAGGTGTGTGCTTTCAGAAAATTATGATTTGGGAGGTGTAGTTTGCCTTTTGGACTTTTCAGAGCTAGGATTCTTAGTCACTCATAGGTGTTTGTTGTCTGAAACTTCGAGTTTGGGATTAGTAGTTGGCTATTTCAGACTTTTCTGAGCTAAGGTTTCTTAGTATTTCGTAGGTGAATGTTGTCTGAAACTTATGATTTGGGATATGTAAATTACTATTTCGGGCTTTTCTGAGTTGAATTTCTTAGTCTTTCATAGGTGTATGGTGTCTGAAACCTATGATTTGGGATGAGTGGGTTGCTTTTTGGAGTTTTCTGAGCTGGATTTCTGAGCCTTTCGTAGGTGTGTGTTGACTGAAACCTATGATTTGGGATGTGTAGTTTGCTATTTTTGACTTTTCTGAGCTAGGTTTCTTAGCCTTTCATAGGTATGTGTTGTCAGAAAATTATGATTTGGGATGTGTAGTTTGCTATTTCAGGCTTTTCTGAGCTATGGTTTTCTAGTATTTCGTAGGTGAATGGTGTCTGAAACCAATAGTTTGGGATGAGTAGTTTGCTATTTTTGACTTTTCTGAGCTAGGTTTCTTAGTCTTTCGTTGGTGTGTGTTGACTGAAACCTATGATTTGGGATATGTAGTTTGCTATTTTTGACTTTTCTGAGCTGGATTTATTAGCCTTTCATAGGTGTGTGTTGACTGAAACCTATGATTGGGATGAGTGGTTTGCTATTTTTGTCTTTTCTGAGCTAGATTTCTTAGCCTTTCATAGGTATGTGTTGTCAGAAAATTAAGATTTGGGATGTGTAGTTTGCTATTTGAACTTTTCAGAGCTATGATTCTTAGTCCGTCATAGGCGTTTGTTGTCTGAAACTTCTAGTTTGGGATGAGTAGTTTCGCTATTTCAGGCTTTTCTGAGCTAAGGTTTCTTAGTCTTTCATAGGTGAATGTTGTCTGAAACCTATGATTTGGGATATGTAAATTACTATTTCGGGCTTTTCTAAGCTAGATTTCTTAGTCTTTCGTTGGTGTGTGTTGTCTGAAACCTATGATTTGGGATGGGTGGATTGCTACTTTTGACTTTTCTGAGCTGGATTTCTTAGCCTTTCATAGGTGTTTGTTGTCTGAAACCTATAGTTTGGGATGACTAGTTTGCTATTTTTGACTTTTCTGAGCTAGGTTTCTTAGCCGTTCATAGGTGAGTGTTGTCTGAAACCTATGATTTGGGATATGTAAATTACTATTTCGGGCTTTTCTGAGTTGGATTTCTTAGTCTTTCGTTGGTGTGTGTTGGCTGAAACCTATGATTTGGGATGGGTGGATTGCTACTTTTGACTTTTCTGAGCTGGATTTCTTAGCCTTTCATAGGTGTTTGCTGTCTGAAACCTATAGTTTGGGATGACTAGTTTGCTATTTTTGACTTTTCTGAGCTAGGTTTCTTAGCCGTTCATAGGTGAGTGTTGTCTGAAACCTATGATTTGGGATATGTAAATTACTATTTCAGGCTTTTCTGAGTTGGATTTCTTAGTCTTTCATAGGTATGTGTTGTCTGAAACCTATGATTTGGGATGTGTGGGTTGCTATTTTTTGACTTTTCCGAGCTGGATTTCTTAGCCGTTCATAGGTGAGTGCTGTCTGAAACTTATGATTTGGGATGGTTAATTTGCTATTTCCGGCTTTTATTAGCTAGGTTTCTTAGCCTTTCATAGGTGTGTGTTGTCAGAAAATTATGATTAGGGATGTGTAGTTTGCTATTTGGACCTTTCAGAGCTAGGATTCTTAGTCCATCATAGGTGTTTGTTGTCTGAAACCAATAGTTTGGGATGAGTAGTTTGCTATTTCAGGCTTTTCTGAGCTAGATTTTTTAGTCGTTCATAGGTGTGTGTTGTCTGAAACTTATGATTTGGGATATGTAAATTACTATTACGGGCTTTTCTGAGTTGGACACTTCTAAATTTTTCCGTAGAAGATAGGAAAAGTTATACTATGATTGTGATTATTTTCCATGAAGATAAAAAGTTTCACTTTAATTCTAAATTTTCTTAAATTCAATTCCGACCTTTCTCAAAGAGATGAAAAAAATTAAAGTTCTGTTCCAAATATTTTCCCGGAAGAAGAAAAGTTCAGCTTCGATTCTGAATTTTCTCAATGAAAATGAAATAAGTTATTGATCAAATCTGTTTTCCCAAAATAATATAAAAATTTCCACTTCAGTTCAGATTTTTTTCTCAAAGAGATGAAGAAATTTAAAGTTCTGTTCCAAATTTTTCATAGAAGATAGGAAAAGTTATACTTTGATCGTGAATATTCGAGTTCTATTCTGAATTTTACCAAAGAACACAATTCAATTCTAATTTCCCCAATAAAAAATTTAAAGTTCAATTCTAAATTTTTCGGTTGAAGATAGAAAAAGTAATACCATACTTGTGAATATTTTCCCAGAAGATAAAAAGTTCTAGTTCAATTTAAAATTTTCTCAACGAAGTGAAGAAGAATTCAAGTTCTCTTCTGAATTTTACCAAAGAACACAATTCAATTCTAATTTCACCAGAGAAAATAAAAATCTTCCACTTCAGTTCTTTATTTCACAAAGACATAAAGAAATTTAAAGTTCAATTCTAAATTTTTCGGTGGAAGATAGAAAAAGTAATACCATACTTGTGAAAATTTTCATGGAAGATAAAAAGTTCTAGTTCAATTTAAAATTTTCTCAACGAAGTGAAGGAAAGTTCAAGTTCTCTTCTGAATTTTCTCAATGAAAAAGAAATTAGTCATTGATCATTTTTATATTATTTGGAAAAATAGAAATGATCAATGACTAATTTCTTTTTCATTGAGAAAATTCAGAAGAGAACTTGAACTTTCCTTCACTTCGTTGAGAAAATTTTAAATTGAACTAGAACTTTTTATCTTCTGGGAAAATTTTCACAAGTATGGTATTACTTTTTCTATCTTCCACCGAAAAATTTAGAATTGAACTTTAAATTTCTTTATGTCTTTGTGAAATAAAGAACTGAAGTGGAAGATTTTTATTTTCTCTGGTGAAATTAGAATTGAATTGTGTTCTTTGGTAAAATTCAGAAGAGAACTTGAATTCTTCTTCACTTCGTTGAGAAAATTTTAAATTGAACTAGAACTTTTTATCTTCCGTGAAAATATTCACAAGTATGATATTACTTTTTCTATCTTCCACCCAAAAATTAGAATTGAACTTTAAATTTTTTATTGGGGAAATTAGAATTGAATTGTGTTCTTTGGTAAAATTCAGAATAGAACTCAAATATTCACGATCAAAGTATAACTTTTCCTATCTTCTATGAAAAATTTGGAACAGAACTTTAAATTTCTTCATCTCTTTGAGAAAAAAATCTGAACTGAAGTGGAAATTTTTATATTATTTTGGGAAAACAGATTTGATCAATAACTTATTTCATTTTCATTGAGAAAATTCAGAATCGAAGCTGAACTTTTCTTCTTCCGGGAAAATATTTGGAACAGAACTTTAATTTTTTTCATCTCTTTGAGAAAGGTCGGAATTGAATTTAAGAAAATTTAGAATTAAAGTGAAACTTTTTATCTTCATGGAAAATAATCACAAATCATAGTATAACTTTTCCTATCTTCTACGGAAAAATTTAGAAGTGTCCAACTCAGAAAAGCCCGTAATAGTAATTTACATATCCCAAATCATAAGTTTCAGACAACACACACCTATGAACGACTAAAAAATCTAGCTCAGAAAAGCCTGAAATAGCAAACTACTCATCCCAAACTATTGGTTTCAGACAACAAACACCTATGATGGACTAAGAATCCTAGCTCTGAAAAGTCCAAATAGCAAACTACACATCCCTAATCATAATTTTCTGACAACACACACCTATGAAAGGCTAAGAAACCTAGCTAATAAAAGCCGGAAATAGCAAATTAACCATCCCAAATCATAAGTTTCAGACAGCACTCACCTATGAACGGCTAAGAAATCCAGCTCGGAAAAGTCAAAAAATAGCAACCCACACATCCCAAATCATAGGTTTCAGACAACACATACCTATGAAAGACTAAGAAATCCAACTCAGAAAAGCCTGAAATAGTAATTTACATATCCCAAATCATAGGTTTCAGACAACACTCACCTATGAACGGCTAAGAAACCTAGCTCAGAAAAGTCAAAAATAGCAAACTAGTCATCCCAAACTATAGGTTTCAGACAGCAAACACCTATGAAAGGCTAAGAAATCCAGCTCAGAAAAGTCAAAAGTAGCAATCCACCCATCCCAAATCATAGGTTTCAGCCAACACACACCAACGAAAGACTAAGAAATCCAACTCAGAAAAGCCCGAAATAGTAATTTACATATCCCAAATCATAGGTTTCAGACAACACTCACCTATGAACGGCTAAGAAACCTAGCTCAGAAAAGTCAAAAATAGCAAACTAGTCATCCCAAACTATAGGTTTCAGACAACAAACACCTATGAAAGGCTAAGAAATCCAGCTCAGAAAAGTCAAAAGTAGCAATCCACCCATCCCAAATCATAGGTTTCAGACAACACACACCAACGAAAGACTAAGAAATCTAGCTTAGAAAAGCCCGAAATAGTAATTTACATATCCCAAATCATAGGTTTCAGACAACATTCACCTATGAAAGACTAAGAAACCTTAGCTCAGAAAAGCCTGAAATAGCGAAACTACTCATCCCAAACTAGAAGTTTCAGACAACAAACGCCTATGACGGACTAAGAATCATAGCTCTGAAAAGTTCAAATAGCAAACTACACATCCCAAATCTTAATTTTCTGACAACACATACCTATGAAAGGCTAAGAAATCTAGCTCAGAAAAGACAAAAATAGCAAACCACTCATCCCAATCATAGGTTTCAGTCAACACACACCTATGAAAGGCTAATAAATCCAGCTCAGAAAAGTCAAAAATAGCAAACTACATATCCCAAATCATAGGTTTCAGTCAACACACACCAACGAAAGACTAAGAAACCTAGCTCAGAAAAGTCAAAAATAGCAAACTACTCATCCCAAACTATTGGTTTCAGACACCATTCACCTACGAAATACTAGAAAACCATAGCTCAGAAAAGCCTGAAATAGCAAACTACACATCCCAAATCATAATTTTCTGACAACACATACCTATGAAAGGCTAAGAAACCTAGCTCAGAAAAGTCAAAAATAGCAAACTACACATCCCAAATCATAGGTTTCAGTCAACACACACCTACGAAAGGCTCAGAAATCCAGCTCAGAAAACTCCAAAAAGCAAACCACTCATCCCAAATCATAGGTTTCAGACACCACACACCTATGAAAGACTAAGAAATTCAACTCAGAAAAGCCCGAAATAGTAATTTACATATCCCAAATCATAAGTTTCAGACAACATTCACCTACGAAATACTAAGAAACCTTAGCTCAGAAAAGTCTGAAATAGCCAACTACTAATCCCAAACTCGAAGTTTCAGACAACAAACACCTATGAGTGACTAAGAATCCTAGCTCTGAAAAGTCCAAAAGGCAAACTACACCTCCCAAATCATAATTTTCTGAATGCACACACCTATGAAAGGCTAAGAAATCTAGCTCAGAAAAGTCAAAAATAGCAAATTAACCATCCCAAATCATAGGTTTCAGTCAACACACACCTACGAAAGGCTAAGAAATCCAGCTCAGAAATGTCAAAAAATAGCAACCCACACATCCCAAATCATAGGTTTCAGACACCACACACCTATGAAACACTAAGAAATCCGGTTATGAAAAGTCGGAAATAGCAAATTACATATCCCAAATCATAGGTTTCAGACAACAATCACCTATGAACAGCTAAGAAACCTAGCTCAGGAAAGTCAAAAAAACCCAAATCATAGGTTTCAGACACCACACACCTATGAAAGACTAAGAAATTCAACTCAGAAAAGCCCGAAATAGTAATTTACATATCCCAAATCATAAGTTTCAGACAACATTCACCTACGAAATACTAAGAAACCTTAGCTCAGAAAAGTCTGAAATAGCCAACTACTAATCCCAAACTCGAAGTTTCAGACAACAAACACCTATGAGTGACTAAGAATCCTAGCTCTGAAAAGTCCAAAAGGCAAACTACACCTCCCAAATCATAATTTTCTGAAAGCACACACCTATGAAAGGCTAAGAAATCTAGCTCAGAAAAGTCAAAAATAGCAAATTAACCATCCCAAATCATAGGTTTCAGTCAACACACACCTACGAAAGGCTAAGAAATCCAGCTCAGAAATGTCAAAAAATAGCAACCCACACATCCCAAATCATAGGTTTCAGACACCACACACCTATGAAACACTAAGAAATCCGGTTATGAAAAGTCGGAAATAGCAAATTACATATCCCAAATCATAGGTTTCAGACAACAATCACCTATGAACAGCTAAGAAACCTAGCTCAGGAAAGTCAAAAATAACAAACTAGTCATCCCAAACTATAGGTTTCAGACAACAAACACCTATGAAAGGCTAAGAAATCCAGCTCAGAAAAGTCAAAAGTAGCAAACTAATCATCCCAAACTATTGGTTTCAGCCAACACACACCAACGAAAGACTAAGAAATCCAACTCAGAAAAGCCCGAAATAGTAATTTACATATCCCAAATCATAATTTTCAGACAACACACACCTATGAACGGCTAAGAAACCTAGCTCAGAAAAGTCAAAAATAGCAAATTAACCATCCCAAATCATAGGTTTCAGACAACACTCACCTATGAACGACTAAGAAATCCAGCTCTGAAAAGTCCAAAAAGCAAACCACTCATCCCAAATCATAGGTTTCAGTCAACACATCCCTACGAAAGGCTATGAAATCCAGCTCAGAAAAGTCAAAAATAGCAATCCACACAATCCAAATCATAGGTTTCAGACAACACACACCTACGAAAGACTAAGAAATCTGGTTATGAAAAGTCAAAAAAAAGGAACCCACACATCCCAAATCATAGGTTTCAGACAACACATACCTATGAAAGACTAAGAAATCCAACTCAGAAAAGCCCGAAATAGTAATTTACATATCCCAAATCATAAGTTTCAGACAACACACACCTATGAACGGCTAAGAAACCTAGCTCAGAAAAGTCAAAAATAGCAAATTAACCATCCCAAATCATAAGTTTTAGACAACACACACCTATGAACGGCTAAGAAATCCAGCTCAGAAAAGTCAAAAATAGCAATCCAC
The DNA here is from genome assembly GCA_027921565.1 of Artemia sinica. Lineage (NCBI taxonomy): Eukaryota > Metazoa > Arthropoda > Branchiopoda > Anostraca > Artemiidae > Artemia > Artemia sinica. The sequence continues at coordinate 84,094,020 of CM051258.1, read as the reverse complement.
CCATCCCAAATCATAGGTTTCAGACAACACACACCAACGAAAGACTAATAAATCTAGCTTAGAAAAGCCCGAAATAGTAATTTACATATCCCAAATCATAAGTTTCAGACAACATTCACCTACGAAATACTAGGAAACCTTAGCTCAGAAAAGCCTGAAATAGCAAACTATTCATCCCAAACTAGAAGTTTCAGACAACAAACGCCTATGAGAGACTAAGAATCATAGCTCTGAAAAGTCCAACTTGCAAACTACACATCTCAAATCATAAGTTTCAGACAACACACTCCTATGAACGGCTCAGAAATCCAGCTCAGAAAAGTCAAAAATTGCAATCCATCCATCCCAAATCATAGGTTTCAGACAACACACACCAACGAAAGACTAAGAAATCTAGCTCAGAAAAGTCCGAAATAGTAATTTACATATCCCAAATCATAAGTTTCAGACAACACACATCAACGAAAGACGGGGCTCGGGGAGAGCCTTTGAGGGTCTGTGGGTCCCTTGAGGGCCAAGTGGTCCTTTGGGAGCTTGGGGGGACCTTTGAGGACCGGGCGCTTCCTTCGGGGTTGGGGTGGTGGGGATCGGAACCCTTTGGGGTTGGGGTAGAGGACCTCACGACACTGTTCAATGGAACTTGTGTATTATAACGACCACAGAGTTTCACCCTCAAATCCTCCTCTAAAATCTCTTCAAAAATCATCTTTTAAAATGTTTCTAACTGTTTCGCTGAAATAATTCCCTAAAATAATAATTTGTTCTGAAAAGATATAATAAAGCCTTAAAAAAGTATTAAAATGGTGGCTCAGGAGCCTTTGGGGCGCCGGGGGCCCTTTGGGAATCCGGAGAACCTTTGAGGACCGGTGGCTTCCTTCGGGGTTGGGGCGGGGGGATCGGAACCCTTTGGGGTTGTGGTAGGGGACCTCACAACATTGTTCAAATGGAACTTGTGTATTATAACGACCACAGAGTTTCACCCTCAAATCCTCTTCTAGAATCATCTTTTAAACCATCTTTTAAAATGTCTCTAACTGTTTTGCCGAAATAATTCCATAACCTGTCTAAAACGGTTTCGCCCAAATAATCCCTAAACGTAATTTCAGCGTGTTCCTTTTGTTTTTGGCATCTCTGCGCTGAGACATTTCAAATTACTAAGAAACCTGATTCCCACGCTAAAACAATTCATCGCTAAGATGTTTCTTGGAGAACTGTTTCCACGGCGTTTGGTTATTAATATCTTTTGGAGTTCGACCAGTAGAACTGTTTCCGAGGCAAAGACATTAATGACTTGGAGCTATTCCTGGAGAAATGTTTCGAGGCGAAAATTTTTAAAGTCTGACAGATGATGCCATTGGTTGATTGATCTGTCAAGAAATGGGAAGTCCAAAACAACAACAACGACAAATACTATTTCTGGATCATAACATTCTTCCCTAGCGGGCACTTGGCCAAAAACAACAACAACAAATACTCTTTCCTAGATCATAACATTCGCCTCGAGCGTGCCAAAAACACACCTGGAGAAAGAGGTCATTGACACTGTCCCCATTAAACTATGTAAAAAAGTTGTAGGTGGCAGCAGGGGTGAGCGATCGGAGTATAAGATAGGTATCTACTTGTAATAATACAAAATTAATTAAAAATAGTCTTGCTCGTCAAAAGTCAAGAGCCTCTGAAAATTGTTGGATCTGTGATGAAGGGGGATCTCCCTTAAAAATTCAAGGAATCTTAATTAAAATCACGCTATTAGACTCAGCATACCATAAAACTCTACTCTGGAGGTTTTAAGCTCCTATCTACAAAAATATGGAGTTTTATTTCTTTTTTTTGGCCAGAAGAGAGATCACGGATACGAGCTTTTCTTTTCACATTGATGATCGAACGGAGCCAATGGTCTTAGAAGATCGGGAGAGGGCTCAATTGAACGGAAAATGAAAAGTTGCCAAATAGTAATCAAATTTCCAAAAAGTGGGATCTTATTAACAGAGGATAAGTTAAAAAATGAGCTTTTTATGTTGATTGTAAATATACAAAATTTATTAAAATACGTCTTAACTGTCAAAAGATAAAAGCCTAAAAAAATTTGCTTCATTTTCCAAGAAGGGGAACCATCCTCAAAAAGCCAAAGAACCTTAATGAAAATCACACCACTGGACTCAGTATATCATAGAACCCTACTCGGGTGGTTTTAAGCTCCTATCTACAAAAATATGGAGTTTGATTATTTTTTTTTTGCCAGAAGAGAGATCACAGATGCGAGCTTTTTTTTGCAAATTGGTGATCAAATGGAACCAATAGTCCTAGAAGATTGGGAGATGGCTCATTCGAACAGAAAACAAAATTTGTAATGCCCATCTAGGTGACCAAAAAGATTGGAGGCTAGCTACCCTCCTTCCCATGTCCTTTGTAATCCCAGACATCCGATAAAAATTTTGATATATCGAATTGATTCAGCATTGTAAATATACAAAATTTATTAAAATCAGTCTTAACTGTCAAAAGATAAAAGCCTAAAAAAAATCGTATTTTTTATGGTAGTATTTGTTACGGGGAATATACGGAAGTTTTTTGGAGGAGGGAAATCTCCCGAGGAAATGACATTTCCACGGCAAGGTTTGGGCTGAGTTTTTAAGGAGAATCTCTACACAGGAGGAGGAAGGGAGGGGGATTTTCTGGTATAATTTTAAACGATCATAAATTAAATAAAAAAACAACTGAAAGTAAGGAGCAGCACTAAAACTTAAAACGAAAAAATTATTGCGTGTATGAGGGGGATTTCCCCTTCTTTAACCCTTACTCTTTACGCAGGAGTTTGACTTGTTGTCACAATTCTTTAGGAAAAATTGCTCAAACCCAAGGGCAATCGAATTTAAATGAGAAGTATTTTTAAAAAGCTTTCAGAATTTAACGTAAAAGTCATAGGTTGAGGAAGGGGCAGTGTCCATGATATAAAGAATAATTTTTTTTCGTTATAAGTTTTAATGTTACCTTTTACTTTCAGTATAAAAAATGTTTTTATTTGATAGTGGTAAAGAACGCTTTTGTACCGAATCAAGGCTACGTAGGTTTTTGTCTTGAGTCATTTCATAGCTCTGACAGGGCTGGTTTTTTCAACGAGATTTGTTTTAAATCCGAGTTAGTATTTTACTCGTCTTTGCACTATGTAGCCCAATGTCAAATAACTATGGTTTCGGATTGGATACCCCTCCCCTTCAGAGTAAGGGCTATAAGTTGCTCTAGTTGCCTATTGTTAACATATAACGTTTTTGATGGTAGGGGTGGTTTTAATTACTTCCGAGGTCACTTATTCGATTGGAAATCAAAAGTTCAAATAAAAGTGAAAGTTTTAAGAGTCGAAAGTGGTCAGAGGGTAACCATCGTCTTCCCATTGCCCCCTTTTTTTAACTTTTAAGCAAGGATTTGACAAATCTGCCACAACCCATGGCGTATGAAGCTATGAGAGGAAAAGAAATAATAAATGAAAAATAAAACCAAAAAAGGGTGAGAAAACGAGGATTTTGTGAGCCAGTGGTAAAATATGAAAACGAAAAATAAGCAAATATTTTGACAAGGACCTCCGCCAAGTCGGCTTCAGTGGTAAAAAAAAAGTGTCTGTTCGGACCTTGTGCAGTAAACTCTAAAAGGTTAAAATCTTTTTTTTTTTTTTTTTTTTTTAGTACTGTTAACGACTTGGCGGGGGTCCTTGTCGAAATATTTGCTTTAAAAAAAAAAAAAAAAAACACAACAAGAATGTAACCTTTTAGAGTTTACTGCACAATATCCGACACGTTTTTTTTTTTTTTTTTTTTTTTTTTTTTTTTTTTTTTTTTTTTTTTTTTTTTTTTTTTTTTTTTTAGCACTGAGGACGACTTGGCGGAGGTCCTTGTCGAAATATTTGCTTGTTTTTCGATTTTCTTATTTTACCCCTGGCTGACAAAATCCTCGTTTTCTGACCCTTTTTTGGTTTTATTTTTCATTTATTATTTCCTTTCTTCGCTCTGCTTCGTACGTCATGTATAGCCATGGGGGAAAGTATTCAAAACCCATGGGGCAAGTGCTCTAACTTATACAAGTTCTATTGCCAACATATAAGGTTTTTGTGGAAGGGATGATCGTATTAACTTCTGAGGGGGCTCAGTTGATTAAAAATTGAAAGTTCTAGTTTCTTATTTAAGAGTGAAAAGTAATCAAATAGCAACCAGCCCCCTTTCATCTCACTTTTTCCCAAATGGATCCGGTCAAAACTTTTAGATAACCGTTTTGTTCAAAATAGTCCAAAGGCCAAATAACTATGCTTCAGGGGTTGGAATACCGCAGTCCCGAGGGCAAGGGTTACTCCTATACTTTTAGTTTTCATAATTTGATGAAACTTTGAAGTCGATAAAAAAATTTCAATTTAAAATGGCAAATATTGAAAAACCTGAAATTTTGGCAATCAAAACCGAACAGAAATTAATTAAATAAAAACTTTTCTTATAAAGAAATTTTCCAAAGAACCGTAAAGGCCATATTAAACTTGAAATCAGCAAAAATAAATTCCTAGAATAATTCGGACTCAAAACGACCAGAAATTACTTTTAAAGGATAAATAAAACCAAAAAAGGGCAGAAATTAAATAAACATCACAGGAAACAAACATACAACAGGAACTAAAATAAATGAATAAATAAATCTTAAATGAGTAAAACTTAAATTGAATATACGAATCAAGCTTAAAAAAAAAAAAAATTACTACAAACAGTCACTACGCTAAATACAATTAAAAATATAATTTTTATAATTAGATCTTTAAATTAGATCTTATCTTGTCTGTGCTTTAAATCAGGCTTTGGCTCGCTTTTGCACTAATTCGGACTCAAACTTGACTTTTTATAGCCTCATGTTACCAAACTCTATAGTGTGGAACTCACTCGCTTTTGCAGGTGAGTCAGGTAAGAGTTATCTTGTGCTTAAACTGAGACAGGAACAGGGTGGTTTTGCCTGAAATTTAAGCGTAGCTCACTTCCCCGTTGAATCAATGAATCAATAATTGATCGGTTTTGTGTACGGTCAAGGTTATCTTTTTCTGTACCGAGATGACTTCGATATATATTTTTTGCCCCAAGTCAGGAATTCTCTTGTTTTCGGTCACAGTCTAACAGTTCGTGGTAACGGACGGCAAGTATGGAGCGGCTCGGCCCAACAGTAACCAAAATTAAAAAAACTGAATCTTGACAACAGGAGGTACGTATGAAAATTCAGCTTCTCATGCTGATTGTAATAATACAAAATTAATTAAAAATAGTCTTGCTCGTCAAAAGTCAAGAGCCTCTGAAAATTTGTTGGATCTGTGATGAAGGGGGACCACCCTTAAAAATTCAAGGAATCTTAATTAAAATCACGCTATTAGACTCAGCATACCATAAAACTCTACTCTGGAGGTTTTAAGCTCCTATCTACAAAAATATGGAGTTTTATTTTTTTTTTTTTTGGCCAGAAGAGAGATCACGGATACGAGCTTTTCTTTTCACATTGATGATCGAACGGAGCCAATGGTCTTAGAAGATCGGGAGAGGGCTCAATTGAACGGAAAATGAAAAGTTGCCAAATAGTAATCAAATTTCCAAAAAGTGGGATCTTATTAACAGAGGATAAGATAAAAAATGAGCTTTTTATGTTGATTGTAAATATACAAAATTTATTAAAATACGTCTTAACTGTCAAAAGATAAAAGCCTAAAAAAATTTGCTTCATTTTCCAAGAAGGGGAACCATCCTCAAAAAGCCAAAGAACCTTAATGAAAATCACACCACTAGACTCAGTATATCATAGAACCCTACTCGGGTGGTTTTAAGCTCCTATCTACAAAAATATGGAGTTTGATTATTTTTTTTTTGCCAGAAGAGAGATCACAGATGCGAGCTTTTTTTTTGCAAATTGGTGATCAAATGGAACCAATGGTCCTAGAAGATTGGGAGATGGCTCACTCGAACAGAAAACAAAATTTGTAATGCCCATCTAGGTGACCAAAAAGATTGGAGGCTAGCTACCCTCCTTCCCATGTCCTTTGTAATCCCAGACATCCGATAAAAATTTTGATATATCGAATTGATTCAGCATTGTAAATATACAAAATTTATTAAAATCAGTCTTAACTGTCAAAAGATAAAAGCCTAAAAAAAATCGTATTTTTTATGGTAGTATTTGTTACGGGGAATATACGGAAGTTTTTTGGAGGAAGTTTTTGGAGGAGGGAAATCTCCCGAGGAAATGACATTTCCACGGCAAGGTTTGGGCTGAGTTTTTAATAGAATCTCTACACAGGAGGAGGAAGGGCGGGGGATTTTCTGGTATAATTTTAAACGATCATAAATTAAATAAAAAAAACAACTGAAAGTAAGGAGCAGCACTAAAACTTAAAACGAAAAAATTATTGCGTGTATGAGGGGGATTTCCCCTTCTTTAACCCTTACTCTTTACGCAGGAGTTTGACTTGTTGTCACAATTCTTTAGGAAAAATTGCTCAAACCCAAGGGCCATCGAATTTAAATGAGAAGTATTTTTAAAAAGCTTTCAGAATTTAACGTAAAAGTCATAGGTTGAGGAAGGGGCAGTGTCCATGATATAAAGAATAATTTTTGTTCGTTATAAGTTTTAATGTTACCTTTTACTTTCAGTATAAAAAATGTTTTTATTTGATAGTGGTAAAGAACGCTTTTGTACCGAATCAAGGCTACGTAGGTTTTTGTCTTGAGTCATTTCATAGCTCTGACAGGGCTGGTTTTTTCAACGAGATTTGTTTTAAATCCGAGTTAGTATTTTACTCGTCTTTGCACTATGTAGCCCAATGTCAAATAACTATGGTTTCGGATTGGATACCCCTCCCCTTCAGAGTAAGGGCTATAAGTTGCTCTAGTTGCCTATTGTTAACATATAACGTTTTTGATGGTAGGGGTGGTCTTAATTACTTCCGAGGTCACTTATTCGATTGGAAATCAAAAGTTCAAATAAAAGTGAAAGTTTTAAGAGTCGAAAGTGGTCAGAGGGTAACCATCCTCTTCCCATTGCCCCCTTTTTTTTAACTTTTAAGCAAGGATTTGACAAATCTGCCACAACCCATGGCGTATGAAGCTATGAGAGGAAAAGAAATAATAAATGAAAAATAAAACCAAAAAAGGGTGAGAAAACGAGGATTTTGTGAGCCAGTGGTAAAATATGAAAACGAAAAATAAGCAAATATTTTGACAAGGACCTCCGCCAAGTCGGCCTCAGTGGTAAAAAAAAAGTGTCTGTTCGGACCTTGTGCAGTAAACTCTAAAAGGTTAAAATCTTTTTTTTTTTTTTTTTTTTTTTTAGAACTGTTAACGACTTGGCGGGGGTCCTTGTCGAAATATTTGCTTAAAAAAAAAAAAACACAACAAGAATCTAACCTTTTAGAGTTTACTGCACAAGATCCGACACGTTTTTTTTTTTTTTTTTTTTTTTTTTTTTTTTTTTTTTTTTTTTTTTTTTTTTTTTTTTTTTTTTTTGTTTAGCACTGAGGACGACTTTGCGGAGGTCCTTGTCGAAATATTTGCTTGTTTTTCGATTTTCTTATTTTACCCCTGGCTGACAAAATCCTCGTTTTCTGACCCTTTTTTGGTTTTATTTTTCATTTATTATTTCCTTTCTTCGCTCTGCTTAGTACGTCATGTATAGCCATGGGGGAAAGTATTCAAAACCCATGGGGCAAGTGCTCTAACTTATACAAGTTCTATTGCCAACATATAAGGTTTTTGTGGAAGGGATGATCGTATTAACTTCTGAGGGGGCTCAGTTGATTAAAAATTGAAAGTTCTAGTTTCTTATTTAAGAGTGAAAAGTAATCAAATAGCAACCAGCCCCCTTTCATCTCACTTTTTCCCAAATGGATCCGGTCAAAACTTTTAGATAACCGTTTTGTTCAAAATAGTCCAAAGGCCAAATAACTATGCTTCAGGGGTTGGAATACCCAAGTCCCCAGGGCAAGGGTTACTCTGATACTTTGTTACTTTGATATTAGTTTTGATAATTTGATGAAACTTTGAAGTTGATAAACAGATTTCATTTTAGAATGGCGTGTGTTGAAAAACTTAGAAATTTTGGCAATCAAAAACAAACAGAAATTAATTAAAAAAAACTTTCCGGATAAAGAAATTTTTCAAAGAAAAATAAAGGCCATATTAAACTTTCCTAAGTAATTCCAAGAACAATTTGACCAGAAACTACTTTTAAAGAATAAATAAAACCAAAAAATGACAGAAATTAAATAAGTATCAAAGCAAACAAACATACAACAGGAACTAAAATAAATGAATAAATGAATCTTAAATGAGGAAAACTTAAACTGTATATCAAATCAAGCTTAAAACGAACAAAAATCACTACAAACAATCACTACACTACAAACAATTAAAGATGTAATTTTTACAATTAGATCTTTAAATTAGATCATATCTCGTCTGGGCTTTAAATCAAGCTTTAGCTCGTTTTTGCACTAATCAGGCCTCAAACTTGCTTTGTTATAGCCTCAAGTTACCAAATTTCATAGTTTGGAGCTCCACTCGCTTTTGCACTTGAGCTTATTTTGTGCTCAAACTGAGACAGGACCAGGGTGGTTTTGCCTAAAACTTAAGCCTAGCTCACTTCCCCGTTGAATCAATAATTAATGTGTTTTTTGCACGGTCAACGGTTAGCTTTTTTGTACCGAGATGACTCCGATATATATTTTTTGCCCCAAGTCAGGAATTCTCTTGTTTTGCTCACAGTCAAACAATTCGTGGTAACAGGCTGCAACTATGGAGCGACTAGGCTCAATAGTAACCAAAATAAAAAAATGGAATCTTGACAGCAGAAGATACGTATGAAAATTCAGCTTTTTATGCTGATTGCAATAATACCAAATTCATTAAATATAGTCTTACTCGTCAAAAGCCAAGAGCCTCAGAAAATTTGTTGGGTCTTTCAAGAAGGGGGAATCACCCTCAAAAAGTCAAGGAATCTTAATGAAAATCACACCATCAGATTTAGCATATTATCTAACTCTACTCTTGAGGTTTTAAGCTTCTATCTACAAAGATTGGAGTTTTATAACATTTTTTTGGCCAAAAAAAGTACACGAATACGATTTTTTTTTTCACATTGGTGATCAAGTGGAACTCATGGTCCTAGAATATTGGGAGAGGGTTCATTGGAACGAAAATCAAAAGTTGTCGAATGGTAACCAAAATTCCAAAAAGCCGGACCTTAATAACAGAAGATACGTTTAGAAAAATTACCTTTTCATAATGATTGTAAATATACCAAATTTATTAAATTTAGTCTTAACTGTCAAAAGATAAGAGCCTGAAAAAAATTTGCTTAATTTTCGAAGAAGGGAAACCACTCTCAAAAAGCCATAGATTCTTAATGAAAATCACACCACCAGACTCAGTATATCATAGAATCCTACTCTGGAAGTTTTAAGCTCCTATCTACAAAAATATGGAGTTTTGTATTTTTTGCCAGAAGAGGATTTCTGGCAAATTTGCCAGGAAGGGAGCAGGATTTTCTGGCTTTATTTGAAACGGTCAGAAATTGAATAACAAAATTACCAACTGGAAATAAGAAGCAGCATTAAAACTTGAAACGAATGAGGGGGATTGCCCCTTCCTTAATCCTTGCTTTTTACGCAGGAGTTTGACATGTTGTCAAAATTCTTTAAGAAAGATTGCGCAAACACAAGGGCCATCGAATTTAAATGATAAGCATTTTTAAAAAGCTTTTAGACTTTAACGTAAAGGGCGTAGGTTGAAATAGGGGCAGTGTTCATTATAAATGGAATAATTTTTGTTCGTTATAAGTTTTAATGTTCCCTCTTATTTTCAGTAGAAAAAATTGTTTTTATTTAATAGGGGTAAATAACGCTTTTTCGAATCAGGGCTGCACAGGCATTTGTCTTGAAACACTTCATAGCCCTGACCTGTTTTTTCAACGAGATAGGACTTGGGTTGTTTTAGATCCGAGTTAGTATTTTCCTCGTCTTTGCACTAAGTAGACAAAAAACTTGATCCTGGACATACTGAGGTTTCCATTGAGTTTTACATAATTTGGGAACCTTGCCTTTACAGTTTTGTGCGTCATAGATGCAATTGCGATATTTCTTTGTACTTTTGAAAAATTTTCAGAGGAATTAATGTTCCAAATTTTTGCCCTACTATCTGTTTTATATATGACTGCTATAATAACGATGAAACATGATAGAATGATCGCTCTTCTTTACTAAATCTGCTACTAATATGGTTGTGACAGCGCTACCTTATCCAACTATTTTAGCCAAGATTGGTGTCCTGTTGAAAATTGAATTATTGATCGAGAACACTAGAGTAGAGTGTAAATGATCGTGTAAGAAGTTGTTGTTTTTTTCCTCTGACGTTAGCCCTTTTTTCTCTTCTTCAATCCTTTGAATAAAAACTTATTCAAAGGAAACTGAGAACACCTATGATTTAAATGTAATATACCGATTCCCATGAAACATGAAAAAATGTGGCGGACAAGAAACAAAGAGTCAAAAATGTTTGGAACCAGACCCCCTCCTTTACAAACTTTCCCCCAAATGCATCCGATCAAAATTTTGAGATATCCACGTTGTTAAAAATAGTCCTAAGATCATATAACAATGCCTCTGGGGTTGACACAATCATCCTGGGCATGGGTTTAAGGATTTCAAGTTATGCCCGGAGGCATATAAGGTTTTTATGGAACGGGCGCTCGTATGAACTTTGGAGAAGGCTCATTTGTTTGGAAATCAAAATTGTAGTTCCTTTCTTAAGAGTAAAACGTGATCATTGAGCAAAAATCCCCCCCCCCCATCTTCTTTTCCCTAGATGCATCCAATTTGAAATCCTGGGATGTTTATTTTTTTCAAAATATTTCAAAGATCACATAACAATGCCTCCAATTTTGACAAATACCCCCGGAGCCAAGGGGCAAGGGTTTTAAATCATGCCCCTGAGAATATATGGTTTTTATGGAAGGGATGGTTGAATAAATTTTGGAAAAGGCTCATTTGATTAGAAATTGAGTTCCGTTTTAAGAGTTAAACGTGATTGGAACCAGAGCTTCTCCCTTACACGCTTTCCCCCAAATTCTGCCGATCAAAACTTTGAGATGGCCATTTTGTTCTAAACAGCCCAAAGGCAAAATGAACAATTTTTATGGGTTGGCTACTCCCATTGCCCCGAAGAAAGGGCCATAAGTTATGCTAGTTGCCCGTTATTAACATAAAAGGTTTTTTATGGAAGCGGTGGACTTGTAAACTTTGAAGGGGGCTCATTTGACTGGAAATTAAAAGTTATAGTTCCCATTTTAAGAGTCAAATGTCATGGGAGGGCTATCAGTTCCCCTCCCTTCAACCGTTTCCCCCTAAATAGATCTAAAAAATATTTTGAGGTAAGTAGAAATGGGTTATTACATACGAACAGGACATAATTAATTTATGGTTTATTGATCCACTAACGGGTCTATGACACCTTCTTCAAGGTCAATCAGGGGGTGTTTCTAAGTGTATTGACTCCGGGACAAAGTTTGCACATGCGCACTGATTACTAACGGGGCAATGTATTGATGCGATAACGAGAACAGGATCACGTGTCTCTTTCTAGGCCAATCAAGAGATGTTTCTAAATGTATTGATCCGCTAACGGGAAGTGACGCAACTGATATAAGGAAGGATTTTCGCTATAGCTGTTATTAGTGTGAAAATAGAATTCAAGGAGTGAGAACAGTTTGACTTAACTCATTAGGATATATTTGTAATAATGAGTGGAATGTTTACACTATCAGAAGTTGATAGTGGAGTTGGTAGCAATGATACAAGAGCAGCAAATATTGCGGTGGAAATCATGAGAGGATCACGGCTTTGTCTGGAATGGGATGAAGTATATGCAAGATATGTGATATCTTTGAGCAAATTTAAAATGGAGGATCAATTACGCTTCGCTTCAAAAGTTGATATAGCATATGTGAATAGACTTCAAAGTGCTTTAAATGCAATAGTGAAGCATATCGAGGACAATAAGCTATATCACTAATTGTACATGTGTAATATTATTGTTGTAATTATACAATAAAAAACTGTTTCGAAATCGAAAATGTCCGTTTCTTTTTGTTAGAATGTTAGACTAACGATTCATGGTTAGTCTAGAGTCAGCAGTGAGAGTGATAGGATTGAAAAATGCATAAATTTGAGAAAGAGAGAATTATATCGAATCTTGTGATTATGGAAAAACATTTTATTGTGGATGATGATTTTCTAGAGTTATCCCTTCAACGGAGGATATTCTCACAGGGAACACTTGACAATGTAATGAAAACTGATTCTCTCCAATTGGACTATTGTATGAAACTTTAACGTTGTGACTCACATGCTTATATTCAATTTATTGATATATTAATTGGAACAAAGCAGAATATTACCGTGGATATACTTTTGAAAAACACTGCCATAGATTCAATGTAGTTGGCTCCCCCTTCGAAAGAGGTATCGTCATAGATTTACTCCTCTCACCATTCCCCTCTGAATTTATCGAACGAGGATCAGTTTCTTTTTAGCTGAGAGAGAGTTGACATCGGAAACCAAAAAATGTTATATACATGTCCACTATGCATGTATACTCTAGGCAGTTGGTCATCATGTGAGAATTGTGCAATTGTTGATGACTATACTGAAAAGTGCAAATTATGCAATCTTTGTAAATTACATAGAGGATATGCAGTATAAATTAAAGGATGTAATTCATGTCTTGAAGAGATTTGTGACTCTCACCCTAGAGGACATCTATGCTCCAACTGTCACTATGACAAATGTGATCAGTGGGAGAATACTTACCCCGGTATGATTGGAAAAAACCCCAAACGTGATTTTAGTTTATTTTTACGAGATTGGTATCGTCGTGGATTTAAATTATTTTTGGAGGAAGAATCTGGTCTACGATTCAACTGTTGGCGTAACAAGACAATTTGGTTTCTACGTCATTGTTGTGACGACACTGCCTATTATGACTATAAACCTAGTGATTTTTATTTGGCAGTTACCGAATGTGATTCACCATTTGAAAACACTGTATATGATATTGCTTCAAATAGACAGATTGAAACACGTAAATTTCACAATATGAATGTAAATAGTATAATTGACTATACAAAGAGATATGACAAGAGTGAAGTTACATTATACGGTAGAAAATGTGACCCTGACTTTGCAGCCAATCAAGATCAATACACAGTGAATTCAAATGATTTACCAGCATTAGTGGTTCACGACAGTTGCCTATACACCGAAGAAGAAGAAATCTAAAGTGAAGAATAAAGACATTATTTTATACATTTTTCATTTATTAATAAACAAATACACTTACATTTTTCAAGCCCTTTACTCTTAGGACACTAAAATCAATATTATACAGGTCTGAGAGGATATTTTCCACCATAAAGTCATTAAGACGTGGATTGTCTACATAAATGTTGCGAAACTGCTTGTAAGTATAGCCACGACATCTGAACACAAAATATAGTAGCGCATGGAAACCACAGCTTTTAGTCGTCAGATCCTGCACTCTCTTCCGATTTTGAATAATAGTTTTCCCACTGCTCTCAATATAGTTGCTGATGTGTGGAGTGTAGAATGTATAGGGTAGGCAAAGAGGATCAAAAAATTCAATCGTTCTCATAGTTTGAAAGATGCACAACCAATGGCCAGTATTCACTGTCGACGGACTGCTATTAACAATGATTAGGGTATTGTTGGCACTTTGAATTTTTCCTAGAAAGTCCGAGGGCAGACACTAAGATCTGTATTTGGACATGTAGGGGTCCATATTAAATACATTGATTATTTGACTGGTGCTCAAGGTGCAAGGTCTGGTAGAACACTGCCTTCGGGAGTGATTTCCCAATAGGTTCTAAATGGATCTAGTAAGATTAGTGCAATACTCTCGGCTAATGGTTCGGCAAATGTACACTCTAAACGCGCACTCCCCGTTCGCACTATACTCATATCCTGGGTACCAGACAAATTCAATACAATGATACCATGTATTTGAGCAAACATGTCTTCGGTTATACCATTTTCAAATAGTTGTGAATCATGACCTAAGGTTTGCATGGTCATTTCATACAATGTCCTATAGGATTTATCAAAAGATAGATTGTAGAGTGGGATTCCATTTACTTTGCAGACAAGAGATGAATGCCCAAACATTTCAAATTTATATGGGTATCCAGTCCAAGATCCTATTGCACTTGCGCTTTTTACAAATTCCAAGGCTAATTTTGACGGAATTTCGCCATGGATAAGGGATGAGTCAGTGAAGGTACGTGAGCCTGTGGCAATATGACGTTGATTGGTGATAGTATGAGGAACAAGTAGTTTAATATTATTTCCACTGGCTCTAAGTTTTTCCACTGCCAAAGCAACATTACTCATAACCTGTTGTTTGCGTACATGTAGTATTGCAGAAGTGAGGGAGAGAGTTACATCAGGATTGCCAGCAAGTTCTTTTCGTAAAATGAAATTGGATGGAGCAAGCGTCAATTTTATATCCACTTTAATATTGGGTGGTAGCCATTGGGGTATATTAAATATGTCATAATATATTTTTCCAACTAGATGTAATTCACTAGTTGTAGCATTTTTAAGTGCATCTGTACTATCAGTATTAGTAATATATTCATATCCATTGGAGGTGCCTCTCAATTCCTTGTATGACTTGGGTGTCATCAGCATGAATTGCATATAGCTTGTATAATTTGAGAGATTGTTGCTTGTGCTCACCAGCGTGCCATTTATGTAGACACTGATTTGAAGAAATAAATTATGTAATATACAATTTTCATAGGATGTTCCATCAGCAAGAATTGGCAATATATTATCGGATTTCCGGGCTTTCATTTGCAAATCTATAAAAGTTGAAGACATGTCCATAAAGTAGTCATCATTGGAATTAATTTGAAAGTGGTTATTATTGGAGAGGGATTGTTGTGGATAGAATTGTTCATAGTATCCATGTTTTACACTCACATCAACATTTTGTGCATTGAATAGATTTAAAGATAAAGTGACTGAAGGATGGGAATCCTTATGCGGTAGATATGAGATCTTAGAAAAAGAAATCTAGTTTCGATCTAACAATTCTCTTCCTGGGGCTTCCTCTTCTGTTTACTCTAGGTGTCGTTTTTTTCTTTCTTTTCTTTGACAGGGGTGATGTCTTTTGTTTCTGACCTGAGTAGAGACTGATGAGTGGTGCACTATTTCTCGACCTTTTTAAACCTTTTCCATTTTGATGAGATTTCAATTGTTCACCAAGGGCTCACGCACTGGACCTAAGATTTTCCGAAGCACTTTTTTTTAAAATCCTTGCCAGAGCCCCAATCGTATAGCGTAGAGGAAGCAAAATCTGTCACAGACGGAACAATATATTTTCTAGCCAGAGGTAGTGCAGAACGAAACAGCTTAGCAAACCAACTGCCAAGACCGTAGCCAGATATCGACGAGTGATCTTTGTAATAGTCCATTCCATTGCCCAATTGTCTTGGGCCAGGAGTATTAACATAGCAGTCAATATTAAGACAAATGAATACCACTTTTCTATTAAACATCTTGTTGTTGAATGGGTCGAAAATGGCATGTAATTACAGCCAAACCTGTTGTTATTGCTAGGGTATCACCTAATTCAGTTCTTAGTGTTAACTGACAGAGTTCCAAATAGGAAGAGTTTACGGGGATATACTGAAGATGCTTTATATTGTAATGGTGAAAATGTTCTTGATTGGTTTTTCGTTCAAGAACTCGTAGGAGGGGAACATTGCTATTGCCAACCCGGGATGTTTCAACAAATGAAGCGTAGAGAAATATACAAGTGTCCGTGGAGAAGGCAGGCGGGTAGTCAGCAAAAATAAAATTAGTGTTTCCAGCTTAAAGTTAGTGTTTCAGCTTAAATCCAAGAACATCTTTTAGATTATCATTGAGAATAACATTTTCATCAGCAATGGGTGAACCAATGTAGATCTTGCCCTCCTCCTTTGAATAGTTGAAATGAAAGGCTCACTTTTTACGAGCAGAAATTCTTTTATTGATAACACGACAAAAATCAGTCATATAGGTGAGTTCTTCGTAGGGTAATTCAATATATGCATAATTCTTCCAATTGATCTTTTGAATTTGTTCTTGATCACCTGAGGCTGGCGGCCAATCGGAGGGTCTAATTTTTATATTATATTCGCAATATTTTCTCAGGATGTCATATGTATTTTTGAGAATACAGTCGACAAGAGCCACTTCATACTTTCCATCGTCGTCGAATTTGATAGAGGGAGAGAGCTTCGTCCAAAAATCACTTGTTTTTTTTCAAATCATTGCAGAGAGGATCAGAAACACTGGACTTGAAAGTCACATAGAAATCATGGGGCATTGTTAATGTCTTCAACCTTGACCCAAGAATCAAAATCAGAGTTGTATCCTAGCCAGCGAACAAGCAACTGTCCCTTGCCCTTGCGGGTACGACTCTTTAATATCTTTCAATTTGATAAATTTTACTAGTGTTTCTAAATTTTTGTAGTTTATATTCATAAAAATTGCCGAGAATCTCATCATCTTTGGTGTCTCGCAGTCAATATGTCGTGGGTGTAGTGTCTAGGATTTTGGACACTTTAAAAAGTTCAGCGCTCCATAAATAATTCCCCTTTTCAAAAATATTGGTGGTTCTATTAATTCGAACAGTATCACCAACATTGAATTTCTTCTTCACATTTTTTTCTTTTTCACTGGAATATTGCTTTAGAAAAGCATCATAGCTACCGCGATCCGATTGAATTTTTCTATAGCAATCCTGTTCAAGAATACTTTCTAAAGCATGAGCAACTTCAACACCTCTCTTTGATCGTAATGGAATGGCATAGGCATAGCGACTAAAGACACTGATTGCCACTAGAATATATTTGTAGGGTGTATTGTGACGCCGTTGAATCGCATCTAAAGTTAAAAGATACGTTTGCATTACATGGAGAGGGAAAAAGGCTTTAGTTTGTCGATATTGTTTGCCACGAAGCCTGCGATTCCGATGCAGTATGTAACTCGGTTCATTTTCTAGATACTCTTTTGCTTTTTTAATGTGCTGCCATCTATGTCAGAGGCAACTTTAGAAAGCGTTGTGGGGGAACTTAGACTTTTCACTAATATTTTCATAGACATGCTTTAAAACTTCATTCATTTTGAACGCAAACACGTAGTGTCATGTCCACTCCCCTTTTGCACACTGGAGGGTGAATCAATACGTCTTCGCTTTTGACTAGCAGCCACTGGTGTTATAAAATCATTGCTGCTGCTACTATTTTCCAATATTGAATCTTCTTCTTTTTTAAATGGCGTTGGTGTTGTTGGAAGACTATATTCTCTTAGTTTCTTTAGACTTTGGTTATTGCCAATAAGACTTTTGGGGAAGTTTGATGCATTTAGAAAGGTGTAAAGATTATTGTCAAATGATAAAATTCTTTACGATTTGTAGCCATATCACAAATTAAATCAACTAGATTATAACTTTTTCCCTGAATTATAATTCGTTTCCCTGTGCTATCGACCTGAACTTGATCACCATCACCACCAGTTTCCAACATGAGGTATTCTAATACTCTTTTACTCTGTTCTCGATAGGTCACTGGCAATAGGTTTCCAATTGATGTCACTATGGAATTCAATTCCTTCTCCTTTGATTGCACTGCTGAATCTTGAGGAGATGTTTCCTGTTTAGGGGGATCTGTGATGGTGGCGGGTCTCTCACGATAAGGTCTATGTTTGTCCAAACGTCGCAATGCATCTGGAAGTAAAACTAGCTTTTTATCATCGGCAATACTTTATCATTAATGAATTTGCTTAGATTGTCTTCAAAATGTTCCACGGGCGAGAGGACAAGTTCAAATTGCGTCAATTTATAGGGTTTAGCCATTTAGAGAAAAATGTATTCAAGTCCTGCAATTATTGGCAGTAAAAGTGTAAAAAAGCTACCGCCCGCTTGAAGGAGACGTTTTCTTTAAAACATTTTTCCTTTGTTTTTGCAAGCCAAGGCACGTACAGTGGAACGATGTTGCTTTGTCTGTTGTCTAAAACCTTCTGACAAGTGTACATTGCCCTCAGTTAAATTTAAACAAAGTTTAGATATTAGATTAATGAAATCATCATCAACACCATGTTTGAGTATGGCCTTCCTGAGTGGAGGTTTTGAAGTGCCTAAAACGGAAAATAAATGCCGTTGTTCGTGTAGTTTCTTCAGTGCCATGATGGCAACTAATAGCTTTTTCTACTTTTCACCGGAAGATATACGGTAATTTCTTTGTCGAAAATATCTGTGACTGCACGTAGATCCCAGGGTGGTTTCTGATTAAGATCTAGCACACTGTATCCGTAGGGCTCATTTGTCGCCTGAGTGTACGCTGACAGCAGAAATTTTGGAGCACCTGGATATATATGCTTATTGAGAGTTATTAGCGAGCTAGAATCACGAACAACTAGGTAGATAATATAGATGTTACAATTCAAAGCAAGGGTTCTCATACATTTGCTCTGATGTAACAGATTGTGTAGAACTAGGGTAATGGAAATGTGTTCATGATGAGAGCGAACGGTAAACAGCTGTAGCATTTCCTGTGAGAACTGTTCAAATGATTCAGCCAAATCATCAATAATTAGCCATGAGTTTGGTCCAATATTGTTGAAAACATCAAGTCCCCGTATGAATTGTATTGGCATGGATGTGCCAATAGCTTTTATTTGATCGTAGGACTCCTGCCAAATGCTATAGCAATAATAAATTTTTTTTGTTTTTTCCAAAAACATTTTATTACAATTTTTAATTATTTTAGCTAAAAGTGTCGTTTTCCCAGACATTGATGGGCCACACAGAAACGATCTGAATGGTGTTTTAAATTGATACATACTGCTGCTGTTGACAATAGTCGGACTACAACTAACTGTAAACCATACTTGTTCAATGAATAAATAATAATTTTCCCATAGATCTATCTAGTATAAGAACAACAAAAACAATATTTCATTCATTTATTAACATCAACACTTGTACAACACGAATAGCACACACCATTTGTTCAACAAGAACAATAGCATTTTTAAAAAAACACCTTTTTTTCTGTACAGCAATAATAGCACTATTTGTTCAACAAGAACAACAACGGTATTTATTAACAAAAACACTTTTCTGTTCAACAAGAAAAACAATATTTATTAACAACATTTTTCATTTATTGACATCAACACATTTTTATACAGCAAGAATAGCATACACTATTAACAAGAACAATAACAACATTTTTCATTTATTGACAAAAACTTTTTTTGTACAGCAAGAACAACACTATTTATACAACAAGAATAGTACACACATTTTTGTACAACAGCACGAATAGCACTATTTGTACAACAATAGCATTTTTCACTTATTGACATAAAAACACGAACAATAGCAAATTTGAACACTATGAATTTAAAGGATACCCTCCTCCCCCTAAGGACCTCCACCCCCCGGGAGCCACGGGCCGAAGGCTGGCCGCGGGAAGGAGCTGCGGACCGTAGGCCGGCCACGGGCAGGACCCCCCACCCCGGGGTCGAAGGCCGGTGGAAACAATATACAATAGCCGTTGCTGTAGCAGGTTAGGTTAGGTTTGAGCATTTAAGTTAATTTATCAGGTTAGGTTGTACTATTTGAACATTTAAGTTAATTTATCAGGTTAGATTAGGTTTAAGCATTTAAGTTAATTTATTAGGTTAGGTTAATTTATCCAGACCGAGTTGGTTGCGATAGTCTACCCTTTCAACCCGGTCTGAAATTTGATAGTGGCCGTGGGGGAGTACTTTTACACCATCCTCGAGCACAAAGACCTTGTCAGATATACACGACATGGCATTCTTTTCAACTCTAACAGTATAATTTTTATACTGCAGAGATCGAATTGCTAGCACTTGTGCTTTTGGCACTAGACAACTATCTACACTGGTTCTGTAGACACTCATGTTGAAATTTTCTTTTACAAAATGTGTAGGCACCCCTTTAAACGCTTGATTTACATCTTTGTTCTTGGTTTTTACACAATAATCTTTAGGACCAGGGAACACCCCATTGGATATTAAATCGCTCCCCGTCTCTGATTTTAACATTAGTAGCTGATTGGGAGCTTGGCGTTTCACCAACTCGGGGTAAAGGGATGCATTCCAGTTAGTGAAATCCATCCATGAGCTGATGTACACCCCTTTTTCTAAATCATTTAATAAATCCCTAGTTTTAACTTGTAACAGCAGAGAATCTGTATCCCCATAATACACTTGAACCTCCCCCTCCCTTGGCCATTGTACCTTGTACACATTGTAAAAAAACGACAACATGAGCTTTTTGGAAATTTCCAGTACTGAACTACCTCCCGCTATATTCTTGTTCAGCACAGCATTTCTTTTTTCCCTGTGTAGAAGAACCAAGTTCGGCTCTATGCTCGTGAACAACGTAAAATTAGGGTCGGTTATAATTCTTGCACATTCTTGGGGGCAGGTTACGACGCCACAAAGGGATCTGTTTCGTACGCTTTCACATATTTTGCCAAACGCAGAATTTAAAATGAGCTTGTACATTTCCTTTACTACTTTACTTTTTGCCTTAACGCGTTTATTTACAAAGGTGTCAATAAACGTCTTCAAATAGGGTTTCTGACTGAATTGCAGGACCCCATGTATTTTTGTGATCTTGAAACCATTGTTCACCATCCATCGCAAAAGCACATGGTGAACAATGATATTCTGTTTAGGGTCTTGGTCTGCAATCAGTTTTTGCTTGGAGGGGGTCCAGTGCATGCCCATATCATCAACCAAAGATCGATTGTATGGACTCAGTGAGTCCTTAGTCATTGGTCGATTGACACAAGGGGATACAAAATCCTTGACATAATCGTGAAGATCCAATGGTTTGTGCCCGTCAATTTCAAAGAACTATCCTTGGGGCCCATTGTCACCGACGGTGTGAATGTCGGGAATCTCACAAGGATTCTCAAGCCATTTATAGTTTCCACATGGCAAAGAGTAGTGAGACATTGCCGAGGGGTATAATGAGTTCATGTCAAGGAAAACTGTATTAGACTTTACACCAGTGTCTTTTCCACTTAGATCTGTTGTTAAAATGCGATCCCCATGAGAAACATACCCCCCTCTCATTGATCTTTCTGCAAAAAGGTGTTGATCTACATCAGTAATCAACCCTGTTGCCTCCATACTAATTTTTAAAATCAAGTCCATCACCAAATGTGGTATGGAAAAATAATAACCTAAATCTAATCCAAACTCTGAATAAGTTTGGTCTGTGTTCTTACAGACAATATCTAAAAGAGTTAAAACGTCACTGGCCAAGTACAGTCTACAGTAATCCCACCCATTTTTACCATTACTCTTATCCCAAACCCTCTCTGCAAATTGATATTCCTCAGCAGTGCATTCACTATTGATGAGTGAATTATAGAAAGTTCCAATTTGAGGTAGTTTCTCCTCGCTTAAGCGTGCACCAGAACAGTAATAGTCATATGCATATATGCCCTTACAGGTCAGTAGGTCATACATTTCACCGTCTGGAAAGTGCTGTTTAATCAGAGGAAAACTATCAAAGTTGTCGCTTTTCTGCACTTGAATCAATTGACTCAAAACCTTGGGGAAAAAACTAAAAGAATCTGAAAACCTAATTTAATTCCAGCATGTATGCCCATTATCCTCCACCTGCCGTTTTAACTCGAGAAGCACTAACTTCTCAGCCTATTTGGGGATAATATTTTAGGTAAATGAATTGTTTACCCATGGACTATCTTCTCCCCCTCCCTCCTTGTGCATACGTGCCAAAGCTGGTAAAATAAATTTTAAATCATAATTTGAATTGTGAATGAAAACCGGTATAAAAAACTGCTGGCTTACATTCACATTGCACGATTGATGTGCTACACCACGAAAATTACTACCCCCTGACGATATTTCCTGCCACAAGTGATATTGGTCACGCACTTTCCCCTTCCCCCCTCTTTCCTCCTAGTCCCTTTCCCCTTAGCCCCCTCTTCAAATCCCCGCTTACAAGCCCAGGATATTTTCTGATTTTTAATCACTAGACGATCCTCTGCAGACAAAAACATTGGATAATGTGTATTTCTCAAATGAGAAATAGCCTTATTCGCAGCGATAATTAATTTGGTCAATGCCTTGATCATGCACTCGTTCTCATCCAACGTATCGACTATTTCTAACAATTGCATTGTGTTAGAGCTGTCTCTTTGCGCGTGGGTATAAGAAACCGCTATAGCTTGATGTTCTTTGATTCGATTCGGAAATCGATGATCGTTCACATCCACTAGCCTAGCTTCACAATCCAAAGAGATTTTATTGCTTTGGAGGAGGTATTTTGGAAACTTTTGAAACGTAAAATGGCCCTGTCACCCGAAACTGCTTCCACCGACTGGTAGCCATGCCGTCTACAATGCTTCATGTGATTCTGTAGTTTTAAATCACTATGAAATCTATACAGGCATGTTGGACAGTAGAAACGTGTCCCATGTGTTTTACCCTCCCCCAGAACTCTACTGATATCTGTAATTGGGTTAAAATGGCCAGTTGCATTGGGTTCACTAGGTGGTGTGTACAACAACCAAACCCAGTGCTTCACCAATTCAACTGACGGGCCCCTTACTGGGAAAAATACCCACTTTTTATTAGAACGTGCCCCATCCTCAAATTCAGTTTCATACTGGATCACAGTAACGCCGATATTTAAACGGGCATTAGCCCTCTCAAAAATATCAATGGATCTTAGCATTACTGGGAATTTTCCCTCTAAACAAGTGAAATCTACAGGAGGAAAATCAGAGCCCTCCTTCCCATGTACAGCCCAGTATTCTAAATTTTTCTTTGTAGCGTCAAGTTCTAGAGGCTCGAATGGTGATATGAAGAAAGCGTGCATGAAACATTTTTGACCTGTTTCAAAACAGATTCGTTTAACGCCTTGACAACCCTCTAAATCGGGATTATATTTTAAAACTATATCCCTCTCCCCACCCCCTCTTAAAATAAAATCTTTTTTAAATTTACAAATATTAACACTTAAATTTCCAATAAACAAAACTACTGACCCACTCCCGTTCTCACTATAATTTTCGAAATGCGTAATAATGTGGTCTACCCATTGCATAAAAACAGTTTCATAATTTTCTAAATGTGGAAAGACCACTAGCATCTCGGAATGTACATAATGGTCATATAACTCACTTTTACCCTCATTTAAATAAAATATGTTTAAAACAATTGAAAGCTTAACAGAGTCCCTCCCCCCCCACAACTGAATCTGGTTTTCTAACAGTGTACGAATTTTATCTACATATACATGAACAACATCTATAGGGTCAAATATAAAATTCCCCCCAATAAACGAATAAAAGGGATCCCAAAGGTTGCATTGCAGACGACTATTGTATTTAATATCGAATTTGATTGATAGAATTCTGGAAGTGTTGTTAATTGTGTATTGTTACCCTCCCCTTCTTGTATATTATTCCCCCCCCCCAGCCACACTCTGTTCAATAATAGGGCTGTGAGAATTTATCGAAGTCATATCATTCGATTGAACTGCAACTATGCTCATGTAATCAGTGGGGGGAGGGTTCACAGTTAATTCACTGACAAGATCCTCTAAAATTAGCATGTTATTTGGACTTAGCAATGTTAATTCCCCCTGCTCAACTGTACTAGGTTCTACATTGAAATAATTAGTTAGAAAATTATCAACATTAAAAGGTATTTCAATGGAGTTACCGATATCATGCCACTCATTGATAGGTGATGCTTCCTGAATGGCATGAAACTCCATAGATGCATCAATGAGTTCATCTTCTTTTCTTCAACTGGTGAGGGGGGGGGGACAACGAATATGGAACCAATGCAATCTATAAAAGAAAATAGCTTATTTTCAAAAGTGTCTAAATCACCCTAATTTTAAAATTGGATTATTATTCCCATGTGCTTAAAAATACGCTTAGTAGTAGCACTTGGTTAATTCACTACTCTAACTACTCTATATATTCTGAAAAGTCCAACTTAATATAAGATATTTACAATCTAAAACATGACATAGTAGGTTTTGATTTTGTTCAAACAACCCCTCAAAAAATTTCATATTAATGCTCTTTATCTGCTTTGAAAAAAAACCGGTGTCTTTACTTGGATTGAAATGGATAGCCTATCCCTTTCATGATACACAACTAATTCCGATAGAAAATTGTTTTTATAATATTTGTAGAGGCAAGGTGAAGCATTCGTTAAAAAATCAGTTTATATCACAAAAGATTTTGCTACTTATTATGACTTGGATATATTGCCTTTTTGGCTTCGCTAACCTAATTCGGCAGGTTGAATGCATGCACTTGCTATGATTCAAAAGGAGAACGTTATATTTTATCAGGTGGAAAAATAGCGAGAAATAAAATTTAAACTTGCATCTCCAAATTCCGGTTGCACTTGAGTGCCGGATGGTCCTGGCAAAGCATGATGGGGGATGGATGGGACGGTGACTTCACGCTCTTGCACAACCGGGCCCGCAGTGTCAGTGGGATATGCAGATGCGGCAGCGATGTCAATGGCCTGGGGGGTTGGAGCAGTGGGGTTCACCATCCTGTGAACAGCCATCCACTCCCTCTTTAATTTTCTGCCAGGCTGCATTGGTGTCTGATCGGAGGGGACTTGGGCAGGCAGCGCTGGTCTTGAAGGGATGTGGGTGGCTCTCGATGTGCCAACCATCTCCAGCTGTTGCATGGGAGTAGATTCATTACCCTTAACTCTATTTTCAGGAGGAGGCGGGCATTTCTCATAATTTTCCTTAAAAAGAAGAAAAAATATAGTATAAAATAACGACTCCCTGTTAGAGAAGAAAATTAGTACCCCCTTCTACAGAAGAAAAACAGAATTTATTGTAAGGCATAATTGTGTCTAGAAAACATCTGGTATTGTCCCAAAGAAGCCCCTCCCCCCTTTTCAGCAAAGCAAAAAGTAAAAAATTTGCAAGGAAGAAGCTAGGCTTAGAAATCAAACGTTTTTATTACACAACTTGTGAGAAATAAACCCTGACAATCAGTAGTCTGTAGCCTTAAGATACAAATCAATGTTTCTATTTTTACCATTTAGAAAATAAAACAACATATAATTTAAAGCAAAAAGAGCTAAGGTGTGTTTAAAGTAAAAAAAACTAACATTATTCTTTAGGGCCAAAAGGTGCATCAAATCCAGGCCAATGATTTAAAATCTAGATCTCAAAATAGCCAGCCATAAATATAGCAGACAAAATCTAATATAATTAAAAGCTAACCAAACACTAAAATTCAGTGTTATATATATGAAAGGCGGTAAATGTCTGCACAATGAATCCATCCCTTTGCAGTTCACACGAAGAAACAGTTTGTTTCACCTTACAACGAAACTGTTAGAAGCGAACCCCATAGCTCAGGCACAGCCCCCTCCTCCCCTCCCCCATATAAACACCGAGTACTCAAAATGGAAGACAAATTTTCCATATGAAAATATTTATCATAAGCAGCACCTCTCCCCCTAGCAATTCATAAGATTTACTGCAGAAAGATATATTGCTAATTTGACTGGAACAAAGTATATTTCTCGTGAAACCATTTTACTTGGTTAATCCAATGATTGTGATTGAGTTACACAGGATGCGCACTTGAGGGGTGTCAATAATTATCCATATTTAAATCTTAGCTGCTTAGCGTTATAAGAGGTTCAGTATATTAAGAGTTGACGGAAGTAAGTTGTCACTTTTGCTAGAATACAGAAAGCATGAAAATTACATGAATTTATAGAATAAGAGAATTATTTCCAATGAAAGAATTAAAATCGTTAACAGGGGGGGCTTTTTTTGTATTGGGGGGGGGGTATACCCTGAATTTGAATATACTGGAGGGGGACTACAAAAATGATTTATTTGGAAAAATCTAAGAAAATTTACTAAACAGAACTCACATTATAAATATTTGTTGCTAAAACTCCCAACTCATCAATATTCAATGTTATCTCCATGATGCCTTGAGACTGTACGGTAATTTAACCTCAACGCATATCCATTATAAACAAAATCTCAAGGCGAATTGTCATGTAAGGGATACTTTACGTAACTCCCTGATTGGCTTAGAAAGAGACACATGGTTCTGTCCCGTTAGCGAATCAATACATTTCGAAACATCCCCTGATTGACCTAGAAAGAGACACGTGACCATGTTCCCGTTCGTGGATCAATACACTGCTCCGTTAGTATTCAGTGCGCAAGTGCAAACTTCGTCCCGGAGTTAATACACTTATAAACATCCCCTGATTGAGCTTGAAAACGTGATATTGTCCCGTTAGACTCGATTATAGATGGAAGAAGTTGTGCCTCGTCGCGCTGGTATCCCCTTTTCTACTGAGGTAGCCATTTTGTTCAAAATTGTCCAAATTTAATTTAACTATACCTTCAGGGTTGACTATCCCCAGCCCCTGGGGAAAGGGCTATAAGGTATGCTATCTGCCTATTTTTAACATATAAGGTTTTATGGAAGGGTTGTTGTATAAACTTTGTAGGAGGCTCATTGGACTGGACATTCAAAGTTTTAGTCCCCATTTTTAGAGTCAAAAGTAATCGGAGGTTAACCAGCCCCTCCATGTCTCACATCCTTCTTTCCTTTAATGCATCTGATCAAAATTTTGCGATGTCCGTTATGTTAGAAAAAATTCCAAAAGTCAAATAACTATAGCTCAGGGGTTGACAAATACCCAACAGCTTCCCAGGCAAGGACTGTCGCTTATGCAAGTTTTCCATTGATGACATATGAGGTTTTTTTTACTAATAAAAGAATGCATGTTTGATTCTGGATCTCAAAAATGGAAATAAGAGGTTTTAATGCCCTTCTCATGAGTCAAAAGTGATTGGAGAGCAACTAGCCCACCTCACGCCCTTTTTACCAAAATGAATCCAATTCAAATTTTAAGATAGTTTATTGTGTTCAAGATAGTTCGAAGACCAAATAACTACGTCTCCAAGGTTGAAAGACCCCCCAAATCTTGGGGTCAAGGGATGTGAGTCATGATAGTTGCCTTTTATTAACATGTAAGATATTCGCGGAAGGGGTTGTTGTATAAACTTTGTAGGAAGCTCATTTGATTGGACGTTAGAAGTTTTAGTTCCCTTTTTTAGAGTCAAAAGTAATCGAAGGTTAACCAGCTCCTCCCATGTCTCACAACCATGTTTCCTTTAATGCATCTGATCAAAAGTTTAAGATGTCCGTTATGTTACAAAAACTCCAAAAGTCAAACAACTATAGCTCAGGGGTTGACACATACCCAACAGCCTTCCGGGCAAGGACTGTCGCTTATGCAAGTTTTCCATTGATGACATATGATGTTTTTTTTACTAATAAAAGAAGGCATGTTTGATTCTGGATCTCATAAATTGAAATAAGAGGTTTTAGTGCCCTTCTCACGAGTCAAAAGTGATTGGAGAGCAACTAGCCCGCCTCACGCCCTTTTTTCCCGAAATGAATAAAATTCAAATTTTAAGATAGTTATTTTGTTCAAAATAGTCCAAAGACCAAATAACTACGCCTCCAATGTTGAAAGACCCCCCACAGCTTGGGGTCAAGGGATGTGAGTCACGATAGCTGCCTTTTATTAACATGTAAGATATTCGCGGAAGTGGTGGCTGTATAAAGTTTGGAGGGGGCTCATTTGATTGGAAATTGAAAGTTTTAGTTCTTTTTTAAGAGTCAAAAGTGACTGGAATCAGACCTCCTCCCTTAAAAACTTTCCCAAAAGGGCTTCTGGTCAAAATTTTAAAATAACCATTTTATTAAAAATAGTCTAAATATCAAAAAACTATGATTTCGGGTTTGATCCCCCCCCTACTTCGGGGTAAGAGCTATAAGTTATGCTAGTTGGTGATTGTTAACATATAACGTCTTGATGGGTGATGTTGTCTTAAAAACTTCGAAGATAGCTTATTCGATTGAAAATCTAAAGTTCTAGTGAAAATGAAAGTTTTAAGAGCCCAAAAATGGTCGGAGGATAACCAGCCTCCTCTCCCTAACCCCCTTTTTTAACTTTTAACTAAGGGTTGATAAATCCGCCACAGCCCATTGGGCAAATGTAATTATGTAACTTATGCGAGTTCCCCATCGCCAACCTATAAGGTTTTGTGCAAGGGCTGGTCGTATTAACTTTGGAGGGAGTCAATTTATTGGAGATTGAAAGTTCTAGTTTCTTTTTTTAAGAGTGAAAAGTGATCAATGGGCAACCATCCCACTTCAAATCTCTTTTTCTCAAATGTATCTGGTAAAAATTTTTACATAACCATTTTGTTCAAAATAGTTCAAAGGCCAAGAAACTATGCTTCATGGGTTAAAATCTCCCAGCCCCTAGGGCAAGGGTTACTCTGATACTTTGTTACTTTGATATTGTTATTTTGATACTAATTCTGGTAATTTGATAAAACTTTGAGGTTGATAAAAAATTTGATTATGAAATGGTGAATGTTGAAAAACTTGAAATTTGGGCAATTAAAAACGAACTGAAATTAATTTAAAAAAAACTTCCCGGATAGACAAGTTTTTCAAAGAAAAGTAAAGGCCATATTAAACTTAAAATCAGCATAAACAAATTCGTAAAATGACGTTGAATGTTGAAAAACTAGAAATTTGGGCAACCAAAAACGAACTGAAATTAATTAAAAAAAAACTTCCCGGATAGACAAGTTTCTCAAAGAAAAGTAAAGCCCATATTAAACTTGAAATCAGCATAAACAAATTCGTAGAATAATCCGAACTCAAAACGACCAGAAATTACTTTAAAGAATAGATAAAACCCAAAAAGGGCAGAAATTAAATAGACATCACAGGAAACAAACATACAACAGGAACTAAAATAAATGAATAAATAAATCTTAAATGAGTAAAACTTTAATAGAATATGCAAATTAAGCTTAAAAAGATAAATCCTCACTACAAACAAGAGTCTGGCTACCGCCCCCTTTCCTATCCGTAAAATTTAAAGCCTGCTGTGTCATTTGCGCTTTACCGTATTAAATAAAAAAAACAAGTTTTTTAAACTAAAAGTAAGGAGCGACAATAAAACTTAAAACGAACAGAAATTATTCCGTATATGAAAGGGGCTGTCCCCTCCTCAACGCCTCGCTCTTTACGCTAAAGTTTTTTATTGTTTTAAAAAATAAAGTTGTGAGACAGAGTCAAACTTTATAAAGTTGTGAGACAGAGTGCATCTTTCTGCTAATTACAGAACTCATTGAGAAGGACTTTTCAACATTATTATAGTTTTCTACTGTTCTTTGTTTTATAATCAAAGAAGGAAAAAGTATGATGATAGCAAGAGATAACTTAAGAATTAAAGCTTTAGTTCTATGATGCACAAATCTTTTTTTTTCCTCGTCAGAGTTAAGGTTTTCTGATATGTATTAGTAATAAAGGACCCATTGTCCCCTCCCTAATGTTGCAGATTTTGCATTCTCCAGTGCCCGAATAACTATTATCTGTAAAATTTAAAGTTTAAATGGTTTTTCAGAAACTTTCTTGACTTTCTGTTCTTACGCTTTTCTTGTATAAGATATAATTACAGTTAATCAAAAGGTAAAAGGTTAAACGAATTAGGGTTTAGATTAATCTTAGGTGTCATGACAAGGAAGTATCGTTGGACACTTCCAAATTAGATTCATTTATTTAAATCTTTTCTATACTCTAGCAATGTACTCTTTGGATATTCAAATACAGAAACCTGTGAAAATGTAGATTCTTTATTTAGATATCCGTTCGAATTTGCGGAACTCATTCACAAAGGTTCATTAGAGTCAATACCTTTGGTTCTAGTATAGGCATCAAAGCCATATGGATTGTCCTTACGAATTTTTTTCATTTTCACAGTGCTATTTTTATTTTGCAGTATTCCATCGGGCAGACACCTTGTCCAACACCACAACCACCCTCAACTGGTACAGGCTGTGTCGCTGAATGTGGAAATCTGGATCCGTTTGTTATATGCAGCTGCTTAAACGGCAGCCTACTGTGTGCTTGTTCTTCTGGCTTTATCCCGGGTGACGATGGGAAATGCTTAGGTAATATCTTAAAGCAAGGATACACAAATAGTTTACGAATATCCTCTGCTATGGCTTTTATTCTGTCACTTCTATCGCTATACTTTTAACGCATTTATGCAAAACAGAAAAAATATACAGAAAAATCACAAAATCTTACCAAGTTTGATCCATAGAACGTTAAAAAAGTATTTGGGAATCTTGGCCTTAATATACCTATCTTGGGCTGCATCCAGCCCCTTTCCTTAAAATTAAACCTCTAAATCCTTTTAAATGTTGATATATATATATATATATATATATATATATATATATATATATATATATATATATATATATATATATATATATATATATATATATATATATATATATATGTATATATATATATATATATATATATATATATATATATATATATATATATATATATATATATATATATATATATATATATATATATATATAATATATATATATATATATATATATATATATATATATATATATATATATATATATATATATATATATATATATATATATATATATATATATATATATATATATATATATATATATATATATATAAAGCCAATCGGTTACTCTGGTCTGAAGCGAAAATGTCGGTTAGCCCAACTGACAGACAGAAGGATTCAGACACTTTTACTGACATCCTTGAAGTGCTTGATTAGAGTGATAAGAATTCGGTGCCACTTCCAAAGTTTATCATTTTCCAGGCAGATGAGGTTCCCGTTGTTCTGGGTGAAGCAAGCATAACGCTGAAGAGGAAGGTAAATGAACTCTGTCTCAAGTTCAAGAGTTTTATTTCTTCATCTGGTCGGCTAAGTTCATCTAGATCCACTCCGGGCACTAAGGACATTGTAGTAGTAAATTCTAAACCCTCGTATGCAGTTGTCCTCAATCTCCCAAAAACGCTCGATAACCCGGACGCTCACATGCTTTTTGTCGATTGTATTTGCCTGAACTCTGATGAGATAAATGAACTTTGTAAAACCAAGGATGACTGGAAGCTGATAGTAAGATCCAAATCGTCCGCAAGAACCATCCATGAGAACATGAAATCAAATGCTCCTGACCTAACAGCAAAACTAAAAGAGAGACTCTTCATTGCAGTTCTCAAGCGTGTCCCACCTAGTATTACAGAGAAAAATATCAAGAGGCTTGTTCCTACTGCCACTAAAGTTGCTGAAATCAGCAGTTATGAACGCGCGAAAGTCTTCAAGATTTACTATGATAGTAAAATGGTGTAGATCAGTTTCTTAGCGACTCAATCAGAGCTGGCTATGAAAAGCTGCCTGCTGAACAGTTCCAATTTATGCCCAAACGCTGCTACTTCTGCCACTGTGTTGGGCATATTGCGGCTGATGGTTCTCGATCTCCCCGTTGTGGGAGCTTTGGTTCCAAAGACCATACCTCAAGTAAGAATCTTTCTTGCAAAATCGATGTGTTCTGTGTATTGTACATCAAGAAAGGCCACATTTGCCATACTGTGAGATGTTCAGCCAATAACTCACCATAAAAATGAACGCTAAACCCAGCAATTTCTCGTATAGTGTTGCATCGTAGAATCTGAATGGTAATTTTCTGAATCGTTCTGCGTTCCTAGAAGAACTAATGCCTGAATATGACCTGGATTGTGCTCAAGAACATTTTTTGAAATCTCTTAGTCTGAACTTATTAGATATATCCCCAAGTCATACAGTGTTCTCTGTCCCTGCGCACCGATCATGAACTCACGGTCGCCCTTCCGGTGGGTTGGCCACTTTTGTTATATCTTCCCTTCCGTGCTCTAGGTTTGACTCTGGAAGTCATTTTCTTGCAGTGAGGATTAATAATGTGGTTTTAATTAACGTTTATCTTCCAACGGATTATCGAGACGAGAATCGGATAGACTGTTTGCAATTAGTGTGGCTTGGCTAGCTAAATGTCCGAAAATGTAAAAAAAAACTGGGACTTTCTTGTTTTATAGCGGGTGATTTTCAACTGTAAATTTTCAAATTTGGATAAATCCATTTATTTAGACAGTCAAAAACCAGGTACAAAAGTTCCGATATTTCTGGACTTTTGTATATCTGGACTTAGAAATATCTGGACTTTTGTACTTGTTTTTTCACTGTCTAAATAAATGGATTTATCCCCATTTGAAAGTTTATTTGTTCTTCTTAGAACGGCAGCGTGGTCTAAGAAAACAATACCTAATTTAAAGGTGTTATGTCGAAAAAAAGATTTTAACCGTGACTTGACAAAGAAAAATGAAACTGCATCTAGTCGTGTGACTCAGTGAATATGTACTCACATCAAAAACTAAGGACTTTTCTTGTATCCACAATAGTGGAAGTACATCTAATTTCAACCATGTTGTTCATACCCCGTCGGTCTTTGTTTCTGAAGTAACCGTGTCGGGTATGGTTTTACGTCGGATCTTTTTCCGCTTTCTTTGTATTTAATGTAAATGTTAGCATTGCAATAACGTCACCTTCGGGAGCATACTTCTAGGGATTTTCTCCAGAGTGTTATTGATAGTATACTGGATAAAATTAGAGTCCCGTTCGAATTGCTTATGAATAGTTCTAAAACGAATCTACTTGATTCTCGACTTCAACTGAACACATATTGCAGTGAGCTAACTCACGCATTGCGTGTTGCTGAAATGCCAGCTGTATCTACTTAAAAAGTAAAGACTGATACAGAAATTCCAGTCTGGTCGTCTAATATAAGTTTACGGAATGCTTGTAATTCTGCTACGTTGTGGCTTTCTGTCTGGTAGGAAGCCAGTTCACCGCGTGATGGTTGGCTGAATAAGATTTGGATTCATACGAAACGACGATTTTCAAAGGAGTTTTCTTGGCATCGTGGTTTTTTAATTGTGGCAAATTCTAATGTGGTTCGTTCGAATCCAAATAAGCTTTGGTCGGCATTATATAAGAATTCCCGCAAAGATCAACCTTCGCAAATTCCTCTACTATCATGGATTGAACCTTACCAAAATGAATTCTCGCTACCAGACCCACAACTTCAGGATGGTTTTAAAACTTGTCTTGATGATTTTTTTTTCGCGTGCAAGAAGTCCTAGTGTTACTATTAAGAAGGTTATAATATATTCGGCTGTTCAAAAAGCGCGTGAAAAAGAAATCGCGAGGATTTGATCAAATTTCGACTCAGCATTTATTTTTTTGCAGCGATTTGTTTTTTGAGCCTCTTGTTCGTTCTACTTTTTCAAATGTTTTTTAAGCTAGGAATGGTACCTGATTTCCTTGTACCGGTTCCCTGACGCCAATTTTGAAAAAGGACTCTTATTACCACCCGATTACTGTTGCAACTACTTTTTGCAAGCTTTTTGATTTGTTGACTATAGATGAGTTACAATCAAAGTGCACTGTCCAGAACCCCCAGTTTGGCTTTCAAACTGACCTTGGATGCTGATATGCACTTAATGCTCTCATTCCAGGTCCAATTGATGCAGAAAACCGTGATGAAAGCCTAGCACTAGCATCCTATGATGTCAGACGTGTTTTCGATTCGTTGATACATGAAGGTATAATACTTGATATGGGTCTTAGAGGTGTTGATCCTGGTTTTTCGGCGCTACTGTATGATATATATGTTCACTTGAAAGCTGAGCTCTTAAGTGAACATATATATATATATATATATATATATATATATATATATATATATATATATATATATATATATATATATATATATATATAGTATATATATATATTATATATATATATATATATTATATATATAATATATATATATATATATATATATATATATATATATATATATATATATATATATATATATATATATATATAATATATATATATATATATATATATATATATATATATATATTATATATATATATATATATTATATATATATATACATATATATATATATATATATATATAGATATATATATATATATATATATATATATATATATATAATATATATATATATATATATATATATATATATAATATATATATATATATATATATATACATATATATATATATATATATATATATATATATATATATATATATATATATATATATATATATATATATATATATATATATTAATATATATATATATATATATATATATATATATATATATATATATATATATATATATATAATATATATATATATATATAATATATATATATATATATATATATATATATATATATATATATATATATATATATATATATATATATATAATATATATATATATATATATATATAGTTTATTAGCCCATCAAAACAAAGGCAGATGGAGCAAAACAAAACGAAAACAAAAGAAAATACCACTTCAAAATAAATAACACAAATATAAAAAGCCACACAAAGTCAACAAGACAAAATTTGACAGTCCATTACTGTCGTAGCAATTCAATCCACGGGTGACCGCAAATACACAAATTAAAACGTCGGATTTGTGCTCCTATAGCCACATGTAGTCAGGGCATTAGACTGAGGTTTAACATTGCTATTGTTAAACGCAGTCAGTGAAGTAATAGCAACCTGCCTTACTCCGTTTTTACTGGCAACATAGGGTTACCATGTGGTGACAACTCAATGGCACAGTCAATTAATGAGATCTGTCCCGAGCCGATGGCTGCAGGAAGCAAAAGATCAGCTTTTAAGTGAATTACTTAAAAGCTGAAAAGATCAGCTTTTTAAGTGAATATCTTAGAGTGGCGCCAAAAAACCAGGATCAACACCTCTAAGACCCATATCAAGTATTATACCTTCATGTATTAAGGAATCGAAAGCACGTCTGACGTCATGGGATGTTAGTACTAGGATTTCACCATGGTTTTCTGCATCAATTAAACCTGAAATAAGAGCATTAAGTGCATGTTCGCATCCAAGGCCAGTTTGAAAGCCAAACTGGTGGATCTGGACAGTGCACTTATGTGGCAATATAGTCTGAGCAATAAGACTTGTGGCCGCGCCACTTGTGGCATTAAGAATCTAAGCTGTATTATCAAGGATCGCGCCAACTGAGCCGTTATGGGATT
Source organism: Artemia sinica (assembly GCA_027921565.1). Lineage (NCBI taxonomy): Eukaryota > Metazoa > Arthropoda > Branchiopoda > Anostraca > Artemiidae > Artemia > Artemia sinica. Next base: position 84,058,755 of record CM051258.1, on the reverse strand, counting down.
GCTCCACTCGGGCAACTTAGGTTTTACCTTGAGCCGCTGAGTTGATATAAACTTGTGCTGCTAAAGATTGCGCCACTTGTAATGGGGAGTAAGATAAATGGATGACCACGCCACTTCCTATGGAAGAAAATAAAAAATGAATTTAAGTACTAGGTTTAAATTTCCTTATGAGGCGATTAATTAGGCTGGAGAGCCGTCAATCCAGGAGCGTATTCAAACTTCGTAGGATTATCAGATCCCTTAGGAGTGCTGCCTATGGAGTACAATTGAACTAGTTATCTACTGTGCGATGAGATACAGGCATATAATAAGAACAAACACAAATAGAAAAGTAATAGTTTTATTTTGACTTACATTTCAGGTGAACAAACAATGTATGTATATGAGCAAGGCTTCACTTCAGTCAGAATAATAATTCATAATTGCTCACAGAATGGTAGAAACATAAGGTCTGTCCTCATAATGCCTGGGTTCTGAATAATAATTCCCCCGAAAAACACTTTTCTAGCATTATAAAACACTAGTCTTGATTCTGCACGCTAAGAGCTATTTCACGATTGGCCACACTCATTTGGAGGGCCCGCTACCTTGTAATTATGTTTGCAAACTAAACTCATTATGCTAACTGCCTGTCCAATAATTTACTTTCAATATTTTGATGATGAAACAGTCATACTACTATGATAACTTAAACTTCCTGTGAATTTTGTATCTCGTGATTTTTATTGCCAAGTATTTTCGTGATTTTCAAAACCATCTTCCTTGAGTTAATAGTCGGTGTTTAGCTGAGAATAAAATGCGGTTTTACTTTTGCTGATTAAGAATTTAGACTCAAGTTTGAAACGGGATTTAAGCGTAATTAGGGGGAGTTTAATTTATACCGGAAGTATCCTTGGAAGAAAAGAATTTTATGTTTTTGTATTTTAAAATATATCACTTATTACTCACGGTACATATTACCCTTCCCATTATTTAATGAAGTCTCGTCATTAGGATTTGCTTGCCCTTGGGTTTTCGAAATATTCGCGGTTTATTTACTATTTGTCCTACATAATTTTAATTGACATTGTATTATTTTATACTTTTATTAAGCTTAATCAGGAGTGCTTAAAAATTTTCTCTATTACTTTTCTTATTTTATTATATATCCTTTTCTAATATTCCTCCACTGGACTAAGATTATCTATGGTTATAGCCTAGCTACTATACTAAGGATTTTTTTTGTTTTTTCTACATCTAACACTGATGACTCCTACATTTCCAACAGTGTTTGGTAAGGTTGGGGCTATTCTACTTTTACTATAAGATTTTTTTTGAAGATTCATCTTTTATAAGTTTTTTTTACGCTAACTATGGGATAATTATGTTCCTATCTACGTTAAATTAAATGAATAATACCACAACACTACACATAACTCAATCTAAACACCTAGCAATACATATAAGAACGATTTAAAACACACAATATTATGTTCACCACGTTCACTGGTAAACATTAAAACACTTTCACTGGGAATGTTTGCTATGTTATATTAATGATGGTTATCGAAATTGCTAACTTATCGAAGTTATTAAAATGTGACATATGCAAATTCACATCTATTTCACCACCTTACGAGTCTCTTAGCTCACACACTCTTTCTGTTGTAAATTATGGTCCTTTACTCTTTTTGTCTTGGCAAAAAATTTTAAAACACTTACAATATAGTTTCTTCACACAATAGTTTGAACATGGTTGGATCCATCTTGGACGAAACGCTTTCTCTAATTGTCAAACGGGAAATGATACTTACAGGTACAGGTGTGTGTAATTTTGATATCAGAGTTCATTCTCACCTGCTGTTTTTGGATAGTTCATAAGGTGCTTTATCGTTAAGGGGTTGAACATTGAGACCGCGTTGATAATAGATGAGTTGATTTTCTTCTCAGCATATAGTTCTTGGGATATTTTAAAGTACATAGAGAATGTATTTCTCGTATAAAATTGCTCAATCGTGCACTTAGAGATTAAGTTCTCTTATAAAATTGTTCGTGCATGGCTTGCATCTATTAGCTTTTGCGGTGATTCCTTGGTTAATCACAGGGGAATTGATGCTTGGATTTGGAATGGGTTGACATCAAACTTTAGTGACTCCTTCAACATATTGTCTTTAACTTATGGGTGGATCATATTGTCACTGAGGGGTTAGTCACTGTGGTTACTTTGGTTTCTGTAATTCAGTGGTTTGTTTCCAGGTCCATTTTTCAGGAATTATCTCGTAACATTTATGGGATAACAGAGATAGGAACTTTTCGCATTTGACCGAGGTGATAGGATGGGTCCCGAGAAATGGTCGAAAGGGATTCAACGCGTGAATCTGCGACACGTAAATAATTTGGGTTCATCTAAGTATCATAACTCTACAGTTATATGGTGCATGGGTCCATAAGGACTATCAAGGGTGATATTTATGTACTTATATATTGTACTGGTCGATGGGGTTCTCAGGATTGATGTGTTTATATAGTTCGAAAATGCAATAGATACTGAGATTTATTAGATAGTGTTACCTGATACATAATATGGTTTGTACTCGAGGAACAACGATCAAAAAGGTAACCGTGATTGTTGTCCTAGCTTCGTTGCCTGTAATTTATGGTGAGTACTCTTCGTTGGTTGAGGGATGATGAAAATAGATGCTAGTGGGTTGTATCTCAACTGGACAACGTATTGTAATGAATGATTTCCGATAAGTCATTCCAATTCCTGTAATAAAAATAACGAGGCAGAATCACACGTTCTTTACAATGAGTAGTCATAATACATAATAGGTAATACGATTGGTTGCACTTACGGTGAATTTTACGCTACAAGACGATATTAAACAAATACATAAATATTATTAAACATATATTGATTTTAAAAAACGACACTGTTATCATGTGGTTTCAAATATATAAAGTTTCCATTGGGAAACCTAAAACATAGGAATTTCTTCTAATTGTTATAGAATAATGACGATATAAGAGATTAATTCTTTTAACTTTAAGTAAGTCTTCTTATTATGCTCCTTAGTATACGCTATTACACACACTTTATTTTGATTTCCTTCAACACTTTTTTAATTCTACATTAGATTTAAAATAATCATTTAAACGTAAGTTACTCTACATCATTTAGTTTGAGGTCTCAGTTTACAACATATTTCATGCCTTCATTGTTCACGCACGTCCGTGCTATTTAAGAAATGCATGTTGCGGCGTCGTAGCCGCACGGTTTTAAGTAAACGACACTTACAATGAGGGAACTAGACATAGCAGGAGGGAGACTCAACCACTCGTTCAACTTCTGCAGAGTTTCAGGCCGGTTTAACTCTGCATCAGCGTTCCCGTGTTCTTCCTTTGGGTTTTGCCTTCTTAGCCTCAGGATTCTTCCATAATTAAAAGTCATTAGGGTTCTCATAGTCAGGGAAATCGCGAATACAAAACATACAGTCAGTAGTATGTTCCACCAGAAACTGGTTGAGAATAATCCGTATCTATTATCCACGTAGGTTAATCTTTGGTCTTCATTTGTAAATAGGGGAATCTGGGAGTCTAATGCTTCACTTATTTTTGTAAGGGGTACTGTTCCGTCATTCTTTTCTATTTTGGACCATATTGAGGTTTTCATTTCCTCACTTTCTATATTGGAATAGTGTACGACAGGTTGATTGCCTTAAAATTGATTATTTTAAGTTGGGAAAATTGGAAAATTGGTAAAATTAGGACTTATTATACTTGTGCTCGTTGTTATTGACAGCATTTGAGCAGTCGTATCTTTAGTTACAAGTCGACATCCTTGTTTTATTGTTATCGTGCCCACATCTTGTAATGGGAATTCGGTCCTGTAACTTGGATCAATTCTTTCTGTATTATTATAACAAGACAAAGTTCCAACAATTTCTTTTGGAACAGAAAATAACCAAAGATCATTTCTAAGGTGTATGAATATTTCTCGTTTAGTACTTCCTATCAAGGCTTCGCACGAATCAGGTATTTCTTCCTGTTGTGTGTCTTTTAAAAATATATCTAACATACAAGATCCAGATTTGACGTTGTAAATAGGTAACGTAAGCTGGCATACTAGGTTTTTGAATGATACGCACTCTTTTAAGTCTTGTGGATTGGCTAGGGCATATTTTCGTCTATCTTGATCAACAAGTAAATACTCTGCTTCAGGTGTGATAGTCATAAATGAATTTGTCTTCTTTATATTAGCAGGGAAGGTCGAAATTTTGTACAAGTCGTATATGGATTGTGGTTTATCAATGGAATTGTTACTACTGCGAATAACTGTTCATTATTTCCGTGATGTGGACTTTTAAGTTGGTATAGTAAAGAAATAAATTTGATACTTCTGGCTCTATGGGTAAATGTAAACCAAACGTTAGGTGCGTTTTTATTTCGTCTAAAATACTTCTTAGGTTAGAAGGATCTACTAGGTCGTATGACAAGGTTCCTCCCGTGAGGGCAAATAATGCGAATTCGAACTTACTAACATCTGTCGCAGATTTAGTAGTGACATGGTAATTATATCGAGTGATACCATGGTAAGGCTCGCGTCTGTCACCACGCGATCCACTTCGTTCCTTAAATAATTCATTACGTTTACATTTTTTGAGATTTTCTTAGATATCATTTCAACTTTATCTCTCTGGTAATTTGCTATACTGGCTTGTATCTTCTGAACGTGTAACGTTACGTTCATGGCATTATTCAACTTTTTTACATTTTCCCTCAGGATGTTTAAGTTTTCCTCCGTTGTCAAACCAAAAAGGCGGGAGGCGAGTTCTCCGATGATGGGAATTAGGCCTGTAGACCTACGGTATTTATATCTTCGAAAGAATACTTCAAAAATCTTCGTGGTACTTTGTTTTAATTTTTGTATTTCCGTATTAAATAGTTCAAATAAGGCTTGTAGTCTTTGTCTATATAAGAGGCTGATAGTGACACTTTTTGGGCGTTTTTCTCATTTAGATTAGGTATGTTCGATACCTTCTTTTGTCGGCTCGTCGGCCATGGCTAGTATAGCACAAGTACGTTTACCGTCTATTGTCCAACATTTCTTATATACGTAATTATCTTCTTCCTCTTCTTTATAATTATTTTTCTTTTCTTCTGGCTTAAGCCCTTGTACTTTTATCGTTTGTATTTCGGTATGTCTTACCGGGATTCTTGCCCTTGCGTTTATAAGGAATTTGCCAATAGGATGGGTGTGTGTAAACGTGGGCCCTGTTGACCAAGTTGATTTTGTAAATGTCGTGGGTTTTAGATAAGTTATTATAGTTGAATTTCCAGGTGATTCTTTGCCAAGTGCGATCAATTCTGGCACTGTGTTTGCCATGGTTTCCAATATTGAAGATTGTATCTCTTTGGTTGGGGTCTCATACGTAGTTGTGGTGTTGTGATATCTTTTTCATTTCTTCTGTGGGATTTGCATATTCATGATCTTGTTGGGTACTTGAGAACTTGTTTCTTGATTTGTCTAATTCCCTTAGGTTAGCATCTTGTCTGTGTCTACTTTCCTTTCTTAGTTTGGATAATGTCCGTTTCGTGACGTTTTTCTCAGCATAACTTTGCCATAATTCTTTGAGAAAAGTCCATAGGCCTGGTAGTTTGTTTATCATTGCGTAATTTCCATCATAAGGTTTTCCTTCCCTTGTAGTCAGTAATTTAGGGTTTTCTATGGATTTCATTGCAGCAAAGTCTCTCGGCAAGTATTCAATATTATTCGCTGATCTTTTCCTTCTGTCTTTCTTGGTGCTCATTCCAAGTGCCATGTCAATTTCTGCCATTTTCTTATCAAAGTTATCTATTACGAATTTTGATTTTAGTTTGGGGATAACTGGAATTGGGAACTCTTTATTATCTTTACTATGCATTATTTTACTGGCCTGTAATCCTTTATCCGACCTTAGGAATTGAAATATTGATTCTTTGAGTTTATTCGTGTTTTTCTCTAGTCTTGTTACTTGTTGAAATAAGGTTTCGAAGGGTTTGGGGTCCAGTTTCATAAAAATTTTCCATGCATTATGGCTAGCTAGCAATGAATTTTCATGCTTGAATATTACTCCATGCTTTACGATATCTTGGGCGGCTGCGTGAACAACGAGGATTATGATGATATTCTTAAGCCTCATCTTTTTGTTTGTTTCTATAATTAATTTATCATTAATTCTACACATCTTTGCGGAATTCGTTTTTTTTCATAATAGTTTGGGCGTTTTAACTTTTAACTTAGGCTATTTGATTATATTAATTTATAGCAATTCAACTTTTGAATTGATTTATGGCATTGCTCGAACAAAACTAAATTGTTTACGCGAAATAGAATTTCCGTTTATGGATTATACCTTGGGATTAGAATGGTTACGGAAGTCTTATCTTTTCTCTGGTTGTGATATGCCTTAAAGGCTTAGTTAATAATTACTATACGATTTAATTTTAATTATATTTTTCGAATAAGCAACACATAAATAAGTAAGCAAGTAACATATAAATACGCTGTTAACCTATTGTCATTATAAGTCTTTTAATAGATAATTTCCGTTATTACAATTAGATTTATTAGAATTTGCACTAAGAAAAAATAATTTATATATATGAGATTGATTTGTTCCATAGTTTACATATTCCTATTATTGATAACTAATAGGTAGTTATCGAGATGCTAGATAGTTATCAATCTTCGTAAGGTTATTACTCCTCTAAGCACAGAGGTAAATGAATGGTTTACCTTTGCGTAGAGTATACGCTGTTTCATTAATATTGATTCACTTGATTCATTATTATTATTATTATTTGCGAAGAAAAAATTTCGAAAACAGAGGCTATGATGTTTTTTTTGTTAGGTTTAGAGTTTAGAATCTTCTTTTAGTTTTCTTGCTATTATTTTTATAGGCGTCTGTTTTTCTTTGGTGTGTTTTCATTCACTTTAGAAATAATTTACTACCCAGGAATTTATATTCCTCAGATTCAGGATCGAATAAAATTTTTTTATAATATTGAATTTCTGATAAAGGGTGATGTATGCCTTCATATTTGACACATTGGGGATTTTTATCTAGATTATAGCAAATTTTGGGGGCTTTGCATTTATGAAGGAGTAAAAGGTCTGTTTGAGTGGGTCCTTTAGAGTAGAAATATGTGATATTGAGGTTCTTTTGTAGGCGTCTTATTAACAATGTAAACAACCAAGTTGTTTCACACTTCTTTTTCTATATTTTGTTTTGACTTCCCCTCTATCCGGACGATATTTGGGGGTATTCGCGAGTGCTAATCCATACTTATAAGTGTGGGGTGTATACCCTTTAAGATTGTAGGTTATATCCCATTCTTTCGCATATATCTGATTTCCTTATTCGTCAACCACTAACATGGCTGCCGAATATATAATGTTCTCCTTCGCGTTCGCTATTGTAATGAATTCAGTATCAATTATCGCCTTTCGGATAGGCTTTGATTCCGTTGCCATGATCTGAAAATGATCAGTTCATAATTAGACGTTTTTGTACTGGTAATTTTGTTTTTGATGATATCAGCCTTTGTTAGAACGTGGGTTGATTTTTTCATAGAAAATCCGAGGTAGAGCTCGACCGCAACAAACCAAACGCTGTCTGAGGGCGAACTCCACCCAGACTTCCCACAAAACATGGTCCATCTATTTGAGTTCGATGACACAACTTAATACTGAGTTGGGGATGGTTTCCGTGGGTCATTTTGTAGAAATATTATTTGGATTTTTCTGGAGGAGTCTAGGAACTGTGCCACCGATGAACTAAACAAAACACCACTCGTAGGTGAAACAGAGCCAAAACTTCCCACAATATAGAATCCGTCATTAATCTCAATAACTGGGTTTATTTTGGGTTGTTTATTGATTAGTTCACTTTTGTAGAGGTACAGTTGATTCTCGTAAGGGAGTTGAGATCCACCACCCTCCGGGTAGTTCCCGATAAGCACACGCAAGTCTCCGTAGAATAGTATTTTCGTAGTTGTATAATTATTATTCATACGCAAAAAGTTCCTAAATTATTATTCCTTCATGACACCAAACTATTAAAATCTTTTTTTGTATTTTTAAGGGTATTTCAATCTGTCTGGTTTCTTAACCGTTCTACCTGACTGTGTCGTTACTTTTTCTTCTGTTTCTTGCGGTTTTTTCTTTTTAGGTTTTGCTAGCGAAATAAGATCAAACTTTTTGTATTGTTTTTCAAAAATTCTTGCCCTTTTAATTTTGTTTCTTTCGCGTGTGCGGCCGCTGAATTCGGTTTTGATTTCCTTATTTCTTTAACTACCATAGGTCTGATTCGCCGTCAGACTATTCGGAACGGTTTTCCGATGATTCCACATTAGAACTTTTAGAAGTGGCACTTTGCGTTTTTGAGGTATCACCTGCCCTTCTTCGTAAATCTCTACTCCTCTCGAAGTAGAAGGTTTATTCTCTAAGTCCTCACTTTGAGTTTTCAACTCGGGAGATTTGAAAGATTCTTGAGAACTTTGAGAGGAATCAAAAGTTTTTGCGGGGTTCCGCCATTGTTTAAATGCCATGTCTTCAGGGGGATGGGGCATTTTTTGCACTAGTGTTTCCCTCCATGAAGTCCATGGTTTGGGCTTGGCCTTAGACACGGTTATATCATGATACTGTCCTTCCTGGGTGTCCTTGGGAGTTTGATCCAAGGCAATGTACCTTGCCTCTTTTTTATGGGGAAATTTATTTAATCCATAGCTTCTCGCAGATTTGTTTTAATTGAATGTATGGGGGGAGTTTTCTTTACAGTAATACCCGGAGTTTCTACAGATATATTCAATTCCTCTTGTAGTGACAGGGGTCTCTCTATTGGGGTTGCATGAGAAACCATATCGTCTGAAAATCTTTTGGGGGGGGGGCAAGAGGTCGAAATTCTATCCGGAAAAAATTGGTTTTTTGGAGATATCGTATAATCTAATCCTCCTGCGCTCTCCGATGATGAACTTTTTGTTCTTTTTGTCGTTTTTATTCTAACTGGTATTAGGGATTTTCTTTTAGGAATAACTAGATTTTTCATAGCTAAAAATTCTTCAAAGTTTTCCTCGTCGCTATCATTTTCAAAATAATCTTGTTTGAAATTAAACGGTTTTAACTTGGCTAACCTTGACTTGGGGGGCTCGTCTTCTGCGTCTGATGAATCGGCAGACGAGGGACGCGATACCCATCTTTCCGGGAATTTGGCTCTTTTTATTCGGCTTACATGTGCCTTGTAAGTTCTTCCATTATCGGAGTTCACCATTTTAAAAGTAAAATCTTTATTGTACTTCTTGACTATTCTGTACGGTCCAGAATATTTATTGGAAAGTTTATTGCCTTCCGCCTTTGCCTCATTTTTTAGGTAGACGCAATCTCCTATCTTAAAGTCTATGTTCCCTTTGACTTTGGATTGGTTTCTTAACTCTTGACTTATTTTACATTATTCCAACTCTTGTTTTACTATTTTATAAATTTTCCTCATTCTAATTATGAATTCTTGTTTGTAATTCTCCGTGTTATTATAATATTGTCGGTATTCAACAATATTATGATACGGTATTCTGAAGTCGTGACCAAATAATAAATAAAAAGGGTTTTCTTTGGTTGTTTCTGAATAAGCAGTATTGATTATGTTGGTTAAATAAGGTAAGAATTGATCCCAGTCGTTCCTGTCATTTTTTGCATAAATGCTTAATGCATTCGAAAATATTTTATGCCTATTTTCTATTTTACCATTAGCTTTTGGGTGATATGGGGATGTCACCAATTTCTCTATGTTAAGAAAACTCATTGAATCTTTTGTTACCTTAGGAACAAAATTACTTCCGTTATCGCTTATAACCTTGTTTGGAATGCCAAACTTTAAAAATAATTTCGCTAACACCTTACTCGTGGCGTACGCGCCTTGATTCTTTAATGCTTTTGCAAAAGTAAATCCGGAAAAGTGATCTATAACTGAAAGGATGCAGCTATGGCCCCTGTTGGAAACAAGCAAGCCTCCACTGGTTCCATATAAGTAAAATAAGACAATATCAAAAGGGAATCTCGCTACATGGACTCTTCCCATTGGGGGTTTAGGATAGGCCTGGGGTTTTTTCTTAAGTTACACGCTTCGCATGTATTTACAAATTCTTTAAGTTTTGTTAATGCTGACGGCACATAAAAATATTGTTTTAATTTATGGAAGGTTTTCGTTATTCCTAAATGTCCACCTATATCTGAATGAAAATATTCAAAGGCAGGTATTATTAAGTTTTGGGGTAATACAGGTATTATTGAAGTTTGGTTTCTATTTGCCTCAGCAGTCACAATTCTGCATAATATTTCTTCGTCAAGATCATAGTAAAAATTATCTATTTTTTTCTAAGAGTTTTGAATTTATCTGGTAACACATCATCATTCACAAAAAAATTATTAAGTGCTAAAACATTTCATCCTTTTTTTGATTTCTTTTTATATTTTCTAAAGACAAGGGGCAATAGTTATCTTTATTTTCTTTTACTGTGTCATTGACTTTGTTTTTCTTACATTTATGTTTGCTCTTAGTATTGATATCGTTAATTTCGTTTTCCTCGGCTTCCGACGGCATATTTTCTGGGAATCTACTCAAGAAGTCACAAGCTGCATTTTGTTTACCTTTTAAATATTCAAATTCGTAATCTAGGTCTTGGATTTTCATAATCCATCTAGCTAGAATTCCCGTGGGGTCTTTGAAAGTGGTGCAGGTACTGCAAGCTTTTATGGTCTGATCGTAGCATAAATTTTATACCAATTAAATAGTGTCTAAATTTGTCCAAGTGGTGGATTATAGATAATAATTCCAATTCGTGGCGGAATGATTACTTTGACTTTTGATAAAGTTCTGCTCGAATAGCATATAACTTTTTCTATTATTTTTTGTTTAGGCGTTCCCTCTATATGATTAGGGTTTTCTACCGGGATTATTTGCAAAAGAATAGCGACAATGCCCTTCGAACTTGCATCAGTCGTAATACAAATTGTCCATTCTTGAAATCAAGCAACGATAATATTGGTTCCGAAGTGAGTGCCTTTTTGAGACGGTCTAGGGAAGTTTGAGCTTCCTGGGACCAGGTAACATTTTGGGAGTTCCCTTAAGTTAATTCCGTGAGGGGTTTCGCAATTTGGGCGTAATTGCGCACGAATTTTCTAAAGTAACCAGTAAGACCTAGAATTCCTCTTAATTCTTTCATAGTTCTAGGGGGTTTGAGGTTTTCAACACATTTTATTTTGTCTGGGTCTGGGGATATCTCTCCTTGCGTCACCACTACTCCTAAAATTTAATTTTAGGTTGGAATAAATTTACTTTGTCAGACCGGCATTTTAAATTGCCCTCTCTGAATTTCCCGAACACTTTAGCTAGTGTTGCTAAGTGTTGTTCAGCGTTTTCTCCTACACATATGACATCATCAACAAAATGAATGATATTCTTTAATCCTCTTAATAGATGAATTAATGGTCTATATGGTGTGCTTGAACTCGTCTTGAGTCCAAAAGGTACTCTTAAGTATTCGTAGGAACCACATTCAGTTGTAGAAAATGCAGTTTTATGGACATCTTTTTCGGCTATTTTCACTTGGTGGTAACCTTGGGTAAGATCCAAAGAAGTAAAAGTTTTGCTGTGGCTTGAGATAGAGTCAAGGATTTCGTCTATTCTTGGTAAAGGAAATTTATCACTAACTACTTGTTTGTTAAGGAATCTATAATCTACTACAAGTCTTAGATCACCATTCTGTTTTGGGACTAAGGTCACTGGTGCGGAATACGGAATTATGCTGGGGCGTATAATCTCATTTTTTCTATGTCATGAACTTTATTTTTTAACCCCTCTTTGTCCCTATAGAGTACACAATATGGCTGTTCCGCAACAAAATTACCGGTCGTTAGAATTGAATGTTAATAAAACGGTATCAGTCCGATGTCATCTTCTGATGCAGAGAACACATCTTTGAAATTCCATAATAATACGCATAATATTTTCTTAAGTTCTAAATCCGTAATATGATCCATATTAAATTTGTTTAAAAACTGCGATATAGTTAGAGGGTATTTGTTAATTGAGGTTTTAATGCCGTTAACTAGATTTCTTTTGGAATTTTCCCGTCTATTTAGATCATTCTCCGAGATAACTTGGATTTGAACTAGATGTGTTCTCTTTTTTATTGTAATTGTATCATTTTCATGGTTATTAGTTACCCAAATAAAACCTTCTCCTTTGTCGTAAGATATAATCTGTTCTTCGCATAACAGATTTTCAGGAATTTCATTCGATGGGATTGCGAGCCATAATTCGGATTTGCTATCCACTGGTTCAATCATCTGTGATATTTGAATTCTTTGCATCGTTTTGGGAGGGACTTTTGTTTTCCGTATTGCGAATCCATAATATTTTTCTTTATTTTCATTGTCTATTAAATTTAGACTGGGCTATCCGCAAATAACATTGGCTGCGCCTGAACCGCATTGGGGTTCACTACTTTTTTCCATAATTCCACTATTTCCTTGATTTCATTCGACCTATATCGTCGCATATCTCCTATTTTTATTTTTGCAGATTCAATCCACTTATTATTTAAATTTACTTCATTTCTGCAATGTCTCCCAGAATAAGTAAACAAATTTTGTATTATGCCACGTCCTCTTTGTACCGAGACAAGAGGTTCAAAAGATTGCGACATTATACCGCCAGAAATTTTATTTACTGTTTGTTTCTGACAAAGTTTGTCAGAAAATTCTATTATCCCTTTTACGTCTAGGCTAATTGAACCTTTTGCATTCAATTTATGCCCTGTTAAGCTTGTTAAATTGGAATTATTAAAATTCCTCTGTCGCCTAATATGCGGAGGTAACATATTAAATACGCATGAGTTTATGATATTAACCGTGGTACCAGAGTCAATTAGGGCCTTAAAGTAAACATTTGCCAAACTAAAATCATTAAATATAGGTAACTTATTATTACTATCACTAAAGGACGGTACTATTATTGGGTTGGACCTATAAAATATTCTAGGCACCCTCTGGGTCCAATTTATTCTTTTGAGGGGCCTGACAAGTTTCCCTGCGGATTTATTTCACACGTCGGTGTCTGCAATAGAGATTCAGATATGTCCATGGAATTTATATCCAAATGATTTACATTTGTTTGTAAATTTTGCCATGTGTTATTACGGTAGTTTGGATTTCTTGCGCCAGTGCCGGGTGCTGGCGTCGACTGCAAATGCCTTTGGCTTGAAAAATTTGCATTTCCCGTAGGCAAATTTTGGGATTTCTATATATCGTCCATGCACCATATTGGTTTTGACGAGTATTTGGGTTTTCGAATCGATAATTTTTTGTCAATTGGAGGGAGGGTTATACAAATTCTGTTGGTACGCGTTGTGAGGTACTGGTGTTTGCAATCTTTCCTGCCTATAACCTTGTGCACCATTGGCGCTAAAATTTTGTTCTCCCGAACAAATGGTTGCCATAATTTTGCGTATTACCGACGGCATTCCTTGGTGCCGTTATGTCTCTAATCCTAAAGCGGCACTCTTTCGCGATATGCCCAACACGATTGCAAATATAGCATCTTGCTATCGTAGGATTATTTTCATAACCAATTGGTTTGACGGGCTGAAAATGTACTGTTTTTTGCCTAGTGGGTTCTTGTGTTCTATTTCTTTGTGGCACTGGGGAGTTATACCTTGAAAAGAAATTTGGAGAAGCTTGATCGCCCTTGAAGGTCAGGCTTGCGTTTCATTCGCCTATACTATTTGTTTTAGTTTTACTGTGATTTGCCACGATTGTATCAATTTCGATCATTCGTCCCACCTCCTGAACTGCAAGATCCAACGTTTGACTATTTTTGGATATTACCATTCTATATAATTTTTGGGGTAGCCATTGCAAAAAGGCTTGTAGTATGATTTTTTCATACAATTCTCCTGAACTTTTTCCGAATTTTGCTTCTATTGAAATTCGTATATAGCGTAAATATTTTCTCACGCTCTGTGTATGGTCAAAGCATACAACTCCGTGTTTTAATTTATTTGTTGAACTAGTTTCAATAAATATATCTTTGAATGCCGTTAACAGTTTTTCTATTGTATTTATCGGCAAGCTGTCATCATCTCCTATAGTATTTTCAATTTGCTTTAGGAAGGTTAAGGCCTGCCCTCTTAATCTTAGTAGGAGCATACCGACAAACGTTTCTAGCTATGTTTTTTTAATTCTACAAACTGGGCCAATTGGATATTAAATTCGTCGATATCTGTTTGTCCATCATATTGCGGAACAGACTTTGTTATTTCTACATTTTTCGCAGCCAACCTTTGCGCAATAAATAGTTCGCTTAGTTCTTCTGAAATTTTTACGTTTGAATAACTCAAAATAATTTTTTTTTTCACTTAACCTATTTGGGGGAGACTGCTATCTCCTACGAGATAATCTAAAAGGGTTTCCTATTATAGCTTAGCGGTTATAGGCCTATACACTTTTTCTTATAAGTCTGTATCTATCCAATGATTTAAATTTAAATTAAGAAGTTTGTAGCATAACTAGTTCGTATGTTTTCCTCCAAGTTTTCCGAACGCACCACTTGTGGCAATAAAGACTGAGCAATAAGACTTGGGGCCGCGCCACTTTTGGCATTAAGAATTTAAGCTGTATTATTAAGGATCGCACCAATTACGCCGTTATGGGATTGCTCCATTCGTGCCGCTTAGGTTTTACCCTGAGCCACTGAGTTGATATAAACTTGTGCCGGTAAAGATTGCGCCACTTGTAATGGGGAGTGAGATAAATAGGTGACCGCGCCCCTTCCTATGGAAGAAAATGAAAAATGATTAAAGTACTAGGTTTGAATTTCCTTGTGAGGCGATTAATTAGGCTGGAGAGCCGTCAATCCAGGAGCGTATTCAAACTTCGTAGGATTATCAGATCCCTTAGGAGTGCTGCCTATGGAGTACAATTGAACTAGTTATCTACTGTGCGATGAGATACAGGCATATAATAAGAACAAACACAAATAGAAAAGTAATAGTTTTATTGTGACTTACATTTCAGGTGAACAACAACGTATTTATATGAGCAAGGCTTCACTTCAGTCAGAATAATAATTTCATAATTGCTCACAGAATGGTAGAAACATAAGGTCTGTCCTCATAATGCCTGGGTTCTGAATAATAATTCCCCCGAAAAACACTTTTCTAACATTATAAAACAGTAGTCTTGATTCTCCGCGCTAAGAGCTATTTCACGATTGGCTCTCTACCTCCTGTGGAGGGCCCTCTACCTTGTAGTTATGTTTGCAAACTAAACTCATTACGCTAACTTCCCGTCCAATAATTTATTTTCAATATTCTGATGATGAAACATTCATACTCCTATGATAACTTAAACTTCCTGTGAACTTTTTATCTCGTGATTTTTTATTGCCAAGTATTTTCACGAAATTCAAAACCATCTTCCTTGATTTAATAGTCGGTGGTTGGCTGAGAATAAAATGTGGTTTTTCTTTTGCTGATTAAGAATTTAGACTCAAGTTTGAAACAGGATTTAAGTGTAATTAGGGGAGCTTAGTTTATATCGGAAGTATCCTTAGAAGGAAAGAATTTTATTTTTTGTATTTTAAATATATTACTGATTACTCACGGTACACTTAGATTATAATTCATCAATAATCAACAACTCAAAAAGCTTGCAAAAATAGTTGTTGCAACGCTAATGGGGCGGTATTATGAGCACTCTGACGATGCTTTACCCTTTTTCAAAATTGGCGTCACGGAACCGTGACGCCAATTTTATATATATATATATATATATATATATATATATATATATATATATATATATATATATATATATATATATATATATATAATATATATATATATATATATATATATATATATATATATATATATATATATATATAATATATATATATATATATATATATATATATATATATATATATATATATAATATATATATATATATATATATATATAATATATATATATATATATATATATATATATATATATATATATATATATATATATATATATATATATATATATATATATATATATATATATATAAAATTGGCGTTACGGTTCCGTGACGCCAATTTTGAAAAAGGGTAAAGCATCGTCAGAGTGCTCATAATACCGCCCCATTATACCGCCCCATATATATATATATATATATATATATATATATATATATATATATATATATATATATATATATATATATATATATATATATATGTATATATATATATATATATATATATATTATATATATATATATATATATATATATATAGATATATATATATATATAATATATATATATATATATATATATATATATATATATATATATATATGTATATATATATATATATATATATATATATATATATATATATATATATATATATATATATATATATATATATATATATATATATATATATATATAGATATATATATATATATATATATATATATATATATATATATATATATATATATATACTATATATATATATATATATATATATATATATATATATATATAATATATATATATATATATATATATATATATATATATTATATATATATAATATATATATATATATATATATATATATATATATATATATATATTATATATATATATATATATATATATATATATATATATATATATATATATATATATATAAATATATATATATATATATATATATATATATATATATATATATATAATATATATTATATATATATATATATATATATATATATATATATATATATATAATATATATATATATATATATATATATATATATATATATATATATATACATATATATATATATATATATATATATATATATATATATATATATATATATATATATATATATTATATATATATATATATATATATATATATATATATATATATATATATATATATATATATATATATATATATATATATATATATATATATATATATTATATATATATATATATATGGGGCGGTATAATGGGGCGGTATTATGAGCACTCTGACGATGCTTTACCCTTTTTCAAAATTGGCGTCACGGAACCGTAACGCCAATTTTATATATATATATATATATATATATATATATATATATATATATATATATATATATATATATATATATATATATATTATATATATATATATATATATATATATATATATATTATATATATATATATATATATATATATATATATATATATATATATATATATATATATATATATATATATATATATATATATATATATATATATAAAATTGGCGTTACGGTTCCGTGACGCCAATTTTGAAAAAGGGTAAAGCATCGTCAGAGTGCTCATAATACCGCCCCATTATACCGCCCCATATATATATATATATATATATATATATATATATATATTATATATATATATATATATATATATATATATATATATATATATGTATATATCATATATATATATATATATATATATATATATATATATATATATATATATATATATATATATATATATATATATATATATATATATATATATATATGTATATATATATATATATATATATATATATATATATATATATATATATATATATATATATATATATATATATATATATATATATATATATATATATATATATATATATATATATATATATATATATTTATATATATATATATATATATATATATATATATATATATATATATATATATATATATATTATATATATATATATATATATATATACATATATATATATATATATATATATATATATATTATATATATATATATATATATATATATATATATATATATATATATATATATATATATATATATATATATATATATATATATATATATATATATATATATATATATATATATATCTATATATATATATATATATATATATATATATATATATATATATTAGCCCCGTGGGTTGGCCACTATAACTTTTGAACTAATTAGATCGTTCTGGTGACCTGAAATGTCAATTATGCAATATATGATATAATTATTAATCGTTTAATTGATTTTCAAATAGAGGAAAATCACTCTAATAATAAGAAGTTTCGTTGGGATTTGTCAGGGATTCCTTCCACACTTCGTTATATGTTCTTCGTTCATTTTCAAATGGTAGCAGAACTTTTAAGCTACGTTATCTTTTGCACGAGAAAATGCAAAAAGCAACGCATAACATTCCATGATTGAAAACTGGAGCACTAAGGTTCAATGCCAACAAACTCAAAAGTTTGCAAATGCGGGTCGAAGTGGAAATTGATGTCTTTAAGCAGTCAATCCAAGTTGATCTTTACTAAAGTCCACTGTAACTCGGGATTTGTGAACTTCCTTTCCTTATTTTTCCCCAGTAATTATACTCGCCTTAATTTTGTTGTCACATAATTCAGTAACAATAATAATTCCCATTACACATTCCTTCTGAAATATTGAAGTTACGCAAAAGCATATTTATCATATTTTTCTTTATTTTTAAGTCTTGTTGTTGTAAATCTGTTGTTTCAATTGAATTGGGGAACTCTGGAGTAAATTCCTTTCTTCCTTTTTCCTTATATTTTCCAGAATCGTTACTTTTATACGATTTGTATTCTCCTGGAAGCCGATCGACAATTCTTGCATATATTTTACCAACTTCTTTGTTGAGTAAAGCTAAAATAATTCGGTCCTTCATGAAATGGATACTTTGTTCACACAAACATTGTCCAAATACTTCCTCAATTAAATTGCCAGTGGAAATTATGTCTACCGGTAATTTAATTTCATCAAGTTCATTTTTAGGAAGATTTCTACTTCCCAGCTCGAGGATGTACTTTGCAAATGCTTCCTGTCACAGATTGACCCGCATATTTTTCTCAAAGGAAACATGCTTGAAATTCTTCCAAAGATGACTTTAGTAGTATCCTCTTTTTGAATTCCACGGCATCCCTATCAATGGATTCCACTGCAGCCCTGTTTTCCACCGGTCGGTAACGCCCGCAATACGACCGGTCACGAGAGCAGGTGTTTCGTTTTGTCAATGTTTGCTTTTGGGAAGACACGCCACAGCAATTCAAACACAGCCCTTCTTTCTAAGCGGTCAGTACCCCTGGATTCTGGAAGAAATGCCCCAGAAATACGACCGGTTCCTATTTTAAATGCCCAGCAGGTTTTACATCACTGTTGACATTTGGGAAGATACGTCCCCGGAATACCACCGGTCCCTGTTTTAACTGGTGGTGTGTTGCATCAATGTTTACATTCTAGGGAGACACACCCCTGCATTACGACTGGTCCCTGTTTTAAATGGCCAGCGGGTACTAGTTAAGTCATAGACGGAAACTAAGAGATGCAGGCTTTAGTAAATCAATGTTTATATTTGGTTTCTATATAATAGAGGGCAACACGTTCTAATGTGATTTGTTTCTTCAGAACCCATGGGGAACCCCTACTTGTAACTGAAAACGACACACACATGGGTGTTATGTAATGACAGCGCACAGGTGAGTATTATTTAATGACGGCACGCAGGTGGGTCTGTCACGTAATGACAGCACCTGGCAGAGGAAATTTATTAAGAAATTTTTTTTCCATGACAGTTCTTTTCATGAAGATTCATGATGTTTCAGGACATATCAAGACGTTTTCTAAGACTTTTTTCCAGTTGTTTCCAGAAATTTCTTTAATTTTAATATAATGGGTAATGTTTATGGATGACACATTCTAACGTGATCTGTTTCTTCAGAACCCAAGGGGTACCCCCCCTTTTAACTGAGGAGGACATACACGTGGGTTGTTACAGGAGACTTTTTGAAATTTCCTTTTCTTTCAATGCATTTTTTTCTCAGAGGACAATTATATTCTAATGATTTCTGTCTTGATTAGGACTCGAGAGGTAATTCACATCCAACAGATTTGTGCCCTAACCAAGAGGACCAGCTATCTATTTGCAATATTCTGTTTCGAGAAATACTTTCTACATGATATTCCACACAACAAAAACCCCTCTTCCTATTACTGTCTCATTTAAAGTATTTCCGAATCAGAGGACATAAGCATTACAATGTTATTGATTTTCTAACAGGGCCTACACTGCACATGTTATGTATCATCGGCGTTAGATATTCGTCTACGTAAAATATTACCTATCAAAGTCTATCCTGAGCAATAAATCTAAAGGATTATGGTCATTGTGAATTAAAGATATATTAAATAAAACAGTGGAAAACGCAGTTAAAAACACGACAAACGAAAAAAAAATTTGAAAGAAACTTATAAGGGATAGAATATAAGCAAAAATGAAGAACTGTGAATTAAAGAAAGGTATGGGTCATAGTTAGAAATTCCAGAGAGGGAGGAGCGAGGGCTTGTTATTAGAG
The DNA here is from genome assembly GCA_027921565.1 of Artemia sinica. Lineage (NCBI taxonomy): Eukaryota > Metazoa > Arthropoda > Branchiopoda > Anostraca > Artemiidae > Artemia > Artemia sinica. Next base: position 84,038,251 of record CM051258.1, on the reverse strand, counting down.
CTAAATTTAAGCTCTATTGAGGTATTTCAAAGGCCTATTAATGAAAATATCTCTTTTGTTTGAGCCAAGACTATAAGTATTCACCCCACCATGACAACAGTAGTATTGTATTAATACGTCAGGGAAGACACATAGCCAATCACTCTGGGAAGAAAAATATCTCATCATTCCGAGCAGACATATATCCTAACATTCCACGTGGGCCCACATTGGAGTTGCTAGTCTCTCATATCCTTTCTCTGCTTTTAGCAAGAGCCGTAACATATTCCTGGAAATAATTATTCTCAGCGAAGGATTGCTATTACTTTAAGCGCCCATATAGGACACATATCTCATTATTTTGAGCAGACAAATATCCTAACATTCCGAGCGGGCCCGTATTGGAGTGAATCAATGTAATATATGCAAGCAGTGTTCTATACTTTTTGCACATATGTTTCTCAGAATTTTATGAATTATACCCTATCCGATATTGCGTAAGCATTCATTTCGTCGATGAAACAATGTAATATATACAAGCGGCCCCACAGACAATCCATACAAGGGGCCCTATATTCAAAGCAGATAGTACCCCACCATACAAGAGGGCCTATATTCCAGGAGGGCAGTACCCCCACTATACAACAAGACAGATATTACAACAAGACAAATATTACAACAAGAAATATACCCACCATGCAACAAGACACATACAACAAGACACATATCCAGCATACAACAGACATAACAATCCGTATAGCCACTGACAACACCATCCATATATTAACACCTAAGCACATACCATTTTTTTATCTTAAACATAATTTTTCTCATCGAAAGACATGGTATTATGTTAACAAAAGGCATGTGAAACCGTTTGATCCATACAGTCATATTTTGAAGTCTCAGATTAGAATGTTTCTGTAGCCATACCAATAATTTCTGGTGACATTCATTGCGTTATCTTATCCAGATGTTTAATTATAAAAGAAGAGCGGATTTTGCTTTTGGTCAGCAGATCAAATAAACACCAATACAATAAACGATGAAAATCCATACATCCATATACATAAACATCGAAACACAATTCCTTATCAAAAAATGCTCTTTCATATAAATGTTTTATTTTTAGGCATTAATGCCCTTAAAATACCATATATGCTTTGAAAGATTGGTTAAAATTCCTCAGTTGAATCAAGATATTACAGAAACTTCAAAGATGTATGGCGATTTTGATAGCCAATTCATTAGTTGAAAAAAATCAGCTTGTGGGGTAGTTTTTGAATGAACATTTTGTTTCTGAATACAGACCATACTGAAGTGTCCTGTTATCACTGGCACATCAACTATAATATATATGCTTACAATAGAGACATGTGGAGTACGACATTACGCCATATAAACCAACTAGGCTTCTATGACAAAGTGATCTCCCATTCTATGAAGGAGGGAAGGATCTATATTTCAACAGGAAGTTGAAGAAATATATAGTTTTTGGGAGTGATAGCCCTGTACGTAAAAGGCAATGTACCCACTGATAAACGTTTAATTGACATGAGCAGATCGGATATTCTAATATTCAATTTGGAAGATTTTAATTGTCAGGTATATCCATATAAAATACACAATCCTGAGGATGAAGTTCGGTTTTTTTGCAAATGGGTTCCGTATCAAGACATATCTCCAAAAAATGATTGTCTAAAATTTGTACAACTTTATTAGTTTCAACTTTAGGCATACTCCAATACAATGTAATCCTTTGCAAAGGGTACGATCAAAAAAGGGTACCTCAAAATGGATTTATTATTATTATACTGGCTACTAACTAAGAGAAGAAAGTAGCTACAGTATCAAGAGAGAGAACATGAAGAATATTTCGTGGAATAGAATTAGAATGTCCAAAGTTATTCAATGATATTAATAATGTATAATAATATATGTAACATATTTTTATGTTAATATTCTAAATGTTGTTATTTCAATAAAAATGTTTTATGCATCACTTTCTTATGTTTTAGTTATTTTTAGGATACGTAAGCAATTAAAGGTTTTGAATGTTTGACTACAATAAACTAAGGGAGTTGACAAAGTCCGAATGTTTTAAATTTTGATGGAGTAACTAAAAAAAATAAAAGCTTGTTTCTTGTAGTGTTGGAGTATCAAAAACACATTAATAAGAAAAACTATCCAAAAAAGGATTATCTAAAATGTACACGACTTTATTAGTTTCAATTTAATGCTTACTCCAATACTATTGAATTCTTTTCAAAAGGTATTGGCTAGGAGTCTGAAATTTAAGTAATTATTGTCATTATATCCCTCCAAAAAAACTATTGCCGAAAATGTAGAAGTCTGCATCCCCTCAGATTTCACTCTTTTTGGAAATTTAAATAATTATTTTCAAGGCATTCCTCCAAAAAAAAGATTGTCTAGGATGTATACGACTTTATTAGTTTCAACTTTATGCAAACTCCAATACTATTTAATCCTTTTAAAACGGTATTGACTAGGAGTCTGGCTGCAAACCAATACCTTATGAAAAGGATTATATAGTATTGGAGTATGCATAAAGTTGAAACTAATAAAGTCGTGTACATTTTAGAAAATCTTTTTTTTGTGGAATGTCTTGACAATAATTATTTAAATTTGTAAAAAGTGTGAAATGTGAGGGGTTTCAGACTCCGACATTTTAGGCAATCTTTTTTTTGAGGGTTGACTTTACAACTATCAGTTAAATTTCAGACTCCTAGCCAATACCTTTTTAAAAGGATTACATAGTAATGGAGTACGCCTAAAGTTAACACTAATAAAGGCTTATGCATTTTAGACAATCTTTTTTTCGAGAGATGTCTTGACAATAATTATTCAAATTTCAGAGTCCTAGTCAATACCTTTTAAATAGGAGTACATAGTATTGGAGTATGCATAAAGTTGTAACTAATAAAGTCGTATACACTTTGGATAATCTCTTTTGGGTGGAATGTCTTGACAATAATTATTTAAATTTCCTAAAAGAGTGAAATCTGAGGGGCTGCAGCCTTCTACATTTTAGGCAATTTTTTTTCGATGGTACCCCTTGAAAAGGATTACTTAGTATTGGAGTGTGCCTGAAGTTGAAAGTAATAAAGTTATATACATTTTAGACAATTTTTTTTGGAGATGTGTCTTGAAAATAATTATTTAAAGCGAGTCGAATGTTTTGAATAATTGACTATATCAAACTGAGGGAGTTGATAAATTACGAATATTTTAAATGTAGATAGAGTACATAAAAAATGAAAAAATAAAAGCTTGATATAGGATGTTTCTTATAGTGTTGAAGTATCAAAAAAACATTAATATGAGAACTCTCCAAAAAAATAATTGTCTAAAAAGTATACGACTTTATTAGTTTCAACTTAATGCTTACTCCAATAATGTGTAATCCTTTTCAAAGGGCATTGGCTAGGAGTCTGAAATTTAAGCAGTTATTGTCATTATATCCCTCCAAAAAAAGCATTGCCTAAAATGTAGAAGTCTGCATCCCCTCGGATTTCGCTCTCTTCGGAAATTTAAATAGTTATTTTCAAGACATTACTCCAAAAAAAATTGTCTAAAATGTATACGATTTTATTAGTTTCAATTTTATGCAAACTCCAATACTAAGTAATCCTTTCCAAAAGGTATTAACTAGGAGTCTGAAATTTAAATATTTATTGTCAAGATATCTCTTTAAAAAAAATGTGTAAAATGTATACGATTCTTTTAGTTTCAACTTTATGCATACTCCAACACTATGTAATCTTTTTCAAGAAGGTTTTAGTTACATACATACTGTAAAAGCAAATATTCTATGCGGCTGTCCCAGTGGTACTCTACGACTCGTTATCAACAATACGAAGTTTATTGAATATTTTCAATCAGTATTTTTTGTACATAGTAAGGATAAACCCTTGCCTCATATTAAAAATAAAAAAATGAAGATGAAATATTCGAAGAAAGTGTGTGCACATGATAAAATCATCGTTGTGCTGAATGCTGACAAAGAAAAACATTTGAACTATGAGACAAGCAATAATGGAGATCTCATTAGAAACCTGTGCGTGCGTTGTCATGATAGTGAGAGATTAAATTTCTTTGGACTACCAAAACTATTCAAAATTACTGATAGTGGATATGTGAGAGAATCATTTTCAGAGATTAATCAAAAAACTTTTTGCGCTAACTGAGATTTTCAAAAAAAAGTAAAGAACTCAATAGAACCAAAAATAAACAAAACTAGAATCAAATAATCTATCAGGCATACAACTACCACAAATCACTATCACTAAATAAATGAAACACAAAACAAACAGGAATTAAAATAAGTCAAATTCAAAACGAGCAGATATTAATCTGAGTAGGGTTCTAAGCCCTATGCTTTCTAAAACCCAGAATATAATTTGTACTTCACTGAAGAAATTTCTTTTTATTTTTCACTTTTATAACTTTAAGAAATCAAAAATTACTTAAGATTTTAAGGAATAAATATCAGCATATGTATAATAAACTGACAATGCATATTTATTTCAGTAAATTAATTTGAATTTTTTTCAGTAAAGAACAAACTATATTCTGGGTTTTAGAAAGCAAAGGGCTAAGAACCCTTTTCAGATGCATTTCTGCTCGTTTTGAGTTGAACATATTTATATTTCAGTTTGTTTTGGGTTTCATTTATTTATTGATACTGAAATGTGGTAGTTGTATTTCTAGTAGATTATTTTACCCTATTTTTGTTCATTTTTGGTTTAATAGAGCTCGTTCCTTTTTTGAGAAACTTATTTTGTGCTAAAATTTTTTTTGATTAATTTTTGCTCATTTTATATTTAAATAGTCTTTTTCAGGGAGAAATACCGAACCTCTTCTGAAGTTAAGCAGCCATCCCTTCCAAAAAACTTAAATAGCCCCTGGGCATAGCTTACCACCCTTGCCCATAAACTTTGAGGTTTGTTTCAACCCCCAAAGCCTTGTTAAATGATATTTAGACTATTTTGAATAGAATGGCCATCTCAAAATTTCTATTAGACTTGCTTTGGGACAATACGCCGTGTGTGTAAATGGAGAGGGTAGCTGCCCTCTGATCACTTTGACTCTTAAAAAGAGCAGTAGAGCATCTAATTACGAATCCAATGAGCTCCCTTCGAAGTTTATATGACCACACTTTGCCTAAAAACCCTATATGCCCCAAGGACATACCTTAAAATCCTTGCCCTGAGTGCTGGGAGGATTTGTTATCCTCAAAGACATAATATCCAGAGTTTCTGATAGGCTTAACAAAATGACTATATCAAAATTTTGATTGGAAGTGCTTGTGGAAATAATTGGCGTGGAGGGGGACAATTGCCCTCTGATCACTTTCGATAAATAAAAAAAGCCACAATTCCCCTCAATTTCGAATCAAATGACCCCTTTTTGAAGCTTCTACGGCAAATCTTTCTATAAAAATGTTATATGCCCCAAGGACATAACTTACGACCCTTGTCCTGAGGGCAATGGGGGGAGGGTTATCATCCTCAAAGACATAATTCCCAGACTTTTCAAATTTGTTGAACAAAATGGCCATATCAAAATATTGATCGTAAATGTTTGGGGAAATGATGGGCATGGGGGGCGGGCGATTCTGTGTGATTATGTAAACTTTCGATTCTGTGAACTTTCAACAACGTTGAAAAAAAGGCCATCTCAAAATTTTGATTTTATTTTCTAGAGGAAATGGTTGGTCTGAGAAGGGAGTTAGTTGCCCTTCAATCAATTTCGAGTTGCCTATTAAAATGGTCACTATGCCTTTCAATTTTAACTTGAGTAAGCCTTTTTTGAAGTTTCTACGACAACATTTTCTAGAAGAAACCTTATATGCCCTCAGGACATAACTTAAAACCATTGCCTTCAAGGGGCTGGGGGGGGGTATTATCCTCAAAAACCTAATTTCCAGAACTTTAATCTTCGTTGAACAAAACAGTTATCTCAAAATTTTGTTGGATGGGTTTGGGGAAATGGTGGACGTGAGAGGGGGGGTTAGTTGCCCTCCAACTACTTTTGACTATTAAAATGGGCACTAGTCCTTTCAATTTCCGATCGAATGAGCCCTTTTTGAAGTCTTTATGAAAATGCTTTTTATAAGAACCTTATATGCCCTCAGGGCATAACTTACAACCCTTGCCCTGAGAGATTTGGGGGGTTTGTCATCCCTAAAATCATAATTTTCATATATATTAATATATGTACGATGAAGAAAATGCCTATCTCAAAGTTTTCATTAGTTGTGTTTGGAGAAATGGTGGGCATGAGAAGGGGTTTAGTTACCCTCCAATTACTTTCGACTATTAAAAAGGGCACTAGCTTTTTCAATTTCCAATTGAATGAGCCCTTTTTGAAGTTTATATGACAACGCTTTCTATAAAAAAACGTTATATTCCCCAAGGGCATAACTTACAACCCTTGCCCTTTGGGCTAAGGAGGGGGGGGGTCATTATCCTTAAGGACCTAAATACCAAAACTTTCAAATACTTTGAATAAAATGACTATCTAATAATTTTATTGGATATGTTTTGGGAAAAGGTGGCGTGAGAGGGGGGTTAGTTGCCCTCCATTCACTATAGACTATTATAAAGGGCACTAGCCCTTTGAGTTTCCAATCAAATGAGCCCTTTTTCAAGTTTTTACGACAAAGCTTTCAATAAACATCTTATATGCCCCAAGGGCTTAACTTACAACCCTTGCCCTAAAGACTGTGGGGGGGGGGTGTCCAGTTTAAAGATATAATTTCCAGAACTTTCAACTGTGTTTAACAAAATGGCTATCTCAAAATGTTGATTGGATATGCTTGGGAAATAGTGGGCGTGGAAGGGGTGTTAGTTGCCTTCCAATCACTTTTGACTATTAAAAAGGTAACGAGCTATTTCAATTTCCAATCGAATGAGTCTTTTTTGAAGTTTCTACAACAACGCTTTCTATAATAACCTTATATGCCCCCAGGGTATAACTTACAGCCCTTGCCCTGAGAGTTGGGGGGGGTATTGTCGTCCTCAAAGACCTAGTTTACAAAACTTTCAACAACCTGAACAAAATGGCAATCTCAAAATTTTGAAAGGATATGTTTGGGGAAAAGGTTTGCGTCAGAGGAGGGTTAGTTGCCCTCAAATTACTTTCGACTATTAAAAAGGGCACTAGCCCTTTGAATTTCCAATCGAATTAGCCTTTTTTGAAATTTCTACGACAAGGTTTTCTACAAAAATCTATGCTCCAGGGCAAAACTTACAAACCTTGCTCTGAGGGCTGTGGAGAAGTATCCCCCTCAAAAACATAATTTCTGTTTGGAAATCAACTACGCTGAACAAAATGGCTGTCTCAAAATTTTGATTGGATGTTTGGGGGGAAATGGACTGGTGGAAGGGGTTTTAGTTTCCTTCCAATCACTTTAAACTATTAAAAAGGGCACTATCCATTTGAATTTCCAATTGAATGAGGCCTTTTCGAAGTTTTCACGACAACTCCTTCGACACCAAGTGCCCTTGTATGAAAAAAAATAATACATTGTGCCAACATCGTTCTTTGCTTAGGCAACGCGATTGCGCTGTCTATGATGATAGTGCTCAAAGAAAATGCAAACATAAAACAAATAGATGACGATGAGGTTCAACTTCTTACTTATACTTCTGGTAACATTTTACCTGTTGAATAATCATATGGCCGTCTTTCTTATATTAATATTCATTTGAAAGCAAGGCAAAAAGAAAGGCTTACTGCTGAACTAATATCAAAAATCATATCTTGTCTATATGCCAGAACTGTTGACTGTACATAAATAATGTTATAATAGACAGTGAAATTGTGGTAAAGCTTTCTAATTTAGTTAATTATTAACTGAGTAAAAATATATTAAGACGCAAAAACAAAGTTTCAAAATATCACTTTTTAAGATAAAGATACAAATCGTGGAATGTGTGGGCTTGGAGGGAACTTGCTCAATAACCAATTTCCTGGCTAAATGCGTCAATGTACCGGAAGGACGTGGTTAGTTTTTCATATATATACCCCGATTTTTGAGACTGAACACAGACTTTTTGACTTGCAGGGCGAACCTCTGCCCGTTTATTTTCTCGTTAGAAATACCTTGGGATCTTTCCGGATCATTGCAAGTGTCTGTGTCTTATTATATATTATTGTAGTTTCTGAGACTTGTGGTCTACTTGGGACAGCCAGTCCTAGTAGAATATCTATATCTGTAATTATTATATGTAAATTGAATAAAAATATTGTATTTTAGACAACCTCTCTACGATCTACCTTTAGCCCCTCGAACATACCCGGTCGGTACACCTTATTAGTTCGGTCATAGCCTAAGGTACGCTACCAAAGTTTAATAACCTTAGGGCCAGAGTTTATCTCCCCTATAAAGGGAGAATAAAGGCATCTACGACTAAAACACCCAAATACCATAAAATACACTTCACAACAACTTTACAACAACTTCACAACAAAATCGTTGGAAAAAATAGCATTGGTAGCCAACATCACTAGTGAATTTAATGATAGATAGATGGAAAATAAGGCGCATGTGAACATTATTACTACAATTGATAATATACCAACAAATGTAGTAAATGAATCCACTAATACTACAGACGAAACGCATATTGAACCTGTAGCTGACACCACAGTAAAAATCGTAAATTAAACAAAAGGGATTAATTATTATTCTAGCTAAGAGAAGAAAGTAGCAACTGTTACAGAAGAGAGAACATGAAGAATTATTTTATGGTGTAGATCCAAAATGCTCAAAGTTATTCAATGGTATTAATAATGCATAATAATGTATGTAACAAATTTTTATGTTAATATTCCACATGTCATTATTTCAATACAAATATTTTATGCATTACTTTCTTATGTCTCAATTATTTTTAGGGTACGTTAGCAAATCAAACGTTCAGTATGTTTGACTACAGATTCAGAATGTTTTAAATGTGGATAGAGTACCAAAAAAAGCATGACATGGGATGTTTTTTGTAGTGTTGGAGTATCAAAAAAATATTAATATGAAAACCCTCCAAAAAAGGTGTGTAATCCTTTTCAAAGGGTATTGGCTACAAGTCTGAAATTTAAGTAGTTGCTGTCATGATATTCCTCCAAGAAAAAGAATTGCCTAAAATGTAGAAGTCTGCATCCCCCTCGGATTTCACTCCTCCAAAAAAAACATTCCTCCAAAAAAAGATCATCTAAAATGTATACGTCTTTATTAGTTCAACTTTATGCATACTCCAATACTACGTAATCCTTTTCAAAACGTGTTGACTAGGAGTCTGATATTTAAAAAATTATTGTCAAGATAATTATTATATATCTAATTATAAGATATAAGAAGTCTCCAAAAATAAATATTGTCTAAAATGTACACGACTTTATTATTTTGAACTTTAGGAATACTCCAATACTACGTAATCCTTTTCAAAGGGTACCCTCCAATAAAAAGATTGCCTAAAATGTAGGAATCTGCATCCCCTCAGATTTCCCTCTCTTCGAAAGTTTAAAAAGTAATTGTCAAGACATCCCTCCATAAAAATATTGTCTAAAATGTATTCGACTTTATTACTTACAACTTAATGCATACTCTAATACTATATTGTCCTTTTAAAAAGGTATTGACTATGAGTCTGAATTGAAATTATTATTGTGAAGACACATACCCTCCCTCCTGAGCCCTCCTTGACTAGTAAAATGTAAGTTTTTTTTATTCAAGCACAGAAAGGTTCATAAGACCTTGGATACGACATGTTTATAGATTTGGTGGTCTTTAAAAACCACATTGAGTAGGTAAGGGGGAATGGGAGTTATAAAAATTCAACATTGTTTTTTTGTCAAGGACAGAAAAGGTTTATAAGATCTTGGTTTTGAAGTTTTAAATAGATTTGGTGGTCTTTAAAAAGACCTTTGGGTAGGTATTGGGGGGAATTGGAGTTATAAAAATTCGCCATTCATAATCCACTTGGTGTGATTCGAATCTATATCACTGGTTTTGTTGTTGTTCTTCATCTTCTTCCTGGGATACCTTATGCATATATCCCGAGAAGGAATATGTAGCGGAACCCATTTGATAAAAAAACCGAACTTCATTTCAGGATTGTGTATTTTACATGGATATACCTCACAATTAAAATTCTCCAAATTGAATATTGGAACATCTGATTTGCACTTGTCAATTAAAAGGTTATCAGTGGGTACATTGCCTTTTACGTATAGGGCTATCACTCCAAAAAAACTACATATTTCTTTAATTTCCTGTTGAACCGTAGATAGATCCTTCCCTCCTTCATAGAATGGGGGATCACTTTGTCATAGAAGCCTAGTTGGTTTATATGGCGTAATGTCGTACTCCACATGTCTCTATTGTAAGCATATATATTATAGTTGATGTGCCAGTGATAACAGGACAAATTCACTATGGTCTGTATTCAGAAACAAAATGTTCATTCAAAAACTACCCCACAAGCTGATTTTTTTCAACTAAAGAATTGGCTATTGAAAACGTCATACATCTTTGAAGTTTCTGTAATATCTTGATTCAACTGAGGAATTTGAACCAATCTTTCAAAGCATATATGGTAATTTAAGGGCATTGATGCCTAAAAATAAAACATTTATATGAAAGAGCATTTTTTGATAAGGAATTGTTTTTCGGATGTTTATGTATATGGATGTATGGATTTTCATCGTTTATTGTATTGGTGTTTATTTGATCTGCTGACCAAAAGCAATATCCGCTCTTCTTTTATAATTAAACATCTGGATAAGATAACGCAATGAATGTCACCGGAAATTATTGGTATGGCTACAGAAACATTCTAATCTGAGACTTCAAAATATGACTGTATGGATCAAACGGTTTCATATGCCTTTTGTTAACATAATACCATGTCTTTCGATGAGAAAAATTATGTTTAAGATAACAAAATGGTATTTGGTTAGGTGTTAAAATATGGATGGTGTTGTCAGTGGCTATACGGATCGTTATGTCTGTTGTATGCTGGATATGTGTCTTGTTGTATGTGTCTTGTTGCATGGTGGGTATATGTCTTGTTGTAATATCTGTCTTGTTGTATAGTGGGGTACTGCCCTCTTGGAATATAGGCCCTCTTGTATGGTGGGGTACTATCTGCTTTGAATATAGGGCCCCTTGTATGGATTGTCTGTGGGGCCGCTTGTATATATTACATTGTTTCATCGACGAAATGAATGCTTGCGCAATATCACATAGGGTATAATTCATAAAATTCTGAGAAACATATGTGCAAAAAGTATAGGACACCGCTTGTATATATTACGTTGATTCACTCCAATACGGGCCCGCTCGGAATGTTAGGATATTTTCTGCTCGAAATAATGAGATATGTGTCCTATATGGGCGCTTAAAGTAATAGCAATCCTTCGCTGAGAATAATTATTTCCAGGAATATATTAAGGCTCTTGTTAAAAGCAGAGGAAGGATATGAGAGACTAGCAACTCCAATGTGTGCCCACGTGGAATGTTAGGATATATGTCTGCTCAGAATGATGAGATATTTTTCTTCCCCGAGTGATTGGCTATGTGTCTTTCCTGACATATTAATACAATACTACTGTTGTCATGGTGGGGTGAATACTTATAGTCTTGGCTCAAACAAAAGAGACATTTTCATTAATAGGCCTTCGAAATACCTCAATAGAGCTTAAATTTAGCTCTAATAACGAGTTGATTTGCCATAGATAAATGGACACTTCACTGTGGTCTGTATTCAGCAATAAAAATTGCACATTCAAAAATTACCACACCTGCTGACATCTTTAAACTAAAATTAAATAAAAAAAAAACAAGTTTTTTTAACTGAAAGTAAGGAGCAACATTAAAACTTAAAACGAACAGAAATTATTCCGTATATGAAAGGGGCTGTCCCCTCCTCAACGCCTCGCTCTTACGCTAAGGTTTTTTATTGTTTAAAAAAATAAAGTTGTGAGAAAGTCAAACTTTAGCGTAAAGAGCGAGGCGTTGAGGAGGGGACAGCCCCTTTCATATACGGAATAATTTCTGGTCGTTTTAAGTTTTAATGTCGCTCCTTACTTTCAGTTAAAAAACTTGTTTTTTTTATTTAATTTTTGAACGTTTTTGAAAAAATGCAAGGTTTTGATCTTGGCTCACAGTACATGAATAATTAAAACAAAATTTTCATATTAATTTACTTTTATTTGGTTAAATGGCTTTCTCGAAACTTGTTTCATTTTATTTACGAACGTTTTTATTAGTAATAAATAAACGTAACTTACGTAACGAACTTCTATATTCATATATTTTTAATACATATATTAGGGGGTTCACCCCCTATTCAATACCTTGCTCTTTAAGCGAAAGTGAAAATTTTGTTCCAATTCTTTAAAAATAACCGCTTAATCACAAAGGCCGTTAATTAGAATAGATAGCTCTTATGAAAGTACTAAAAAATCTCTGGCTTAAAGAGTGAGGTATTGACTAGGGGGTGAACCCAATCATATATGTAATATTTTCTGTTCGCTTAAAGTTTTGATGTTGCTGCTGTTGCAGTTAAAAAACTTGTTTTTTTTATATTTAATTCCTCATCTTTTTTTAAATAATGCTGGGAAGTCCGGCGTCCCCTTCATAGCAATGTCCCTTCCCCCATGAAAACTTCCTTCATGGAAAGATCCTCCTACATAACCCCCGACCCCAGGCACTTACGCAAGAATTTGTTTCAGGGGGGGGGGGCAATTTGTTTCGAGGGGGGCCAAATCCTCCAAACCCATTATTCTGTGAGAAAAATCAGAAAATTATGGGAAAATGAAAAAAATCGTAAAATTAAAACGTAATTATTAAACTTGATGAAACTTATATATTTGAAATCAGCATTAAAAATCAAATTCTTTTGATTTATCTATTTGTATCCAATTACCGTTTTCTAGAGTTTCGGTTACCATTGAGCCGGGTCCCAATAACCAATACTATATGTTAACATTGGGTAAAGTTCATAACTTTTGATGAGTAGGATTAAACTTGATGAAACTTATATATTTGAAATCAGCATTAAAATCAAATTCTTTTGATGTATCTATTTGTATCCAATTACCGTTTTCTAGAGTTTCGGTTACCATTGAGCCGGGTCCCAATTACCAATACTATATGTTAACATTGGGTAAAGTTCATAACTTATAGCCCTCCTCCTGGGGGCTTCGAGGGATTAAGTCATCCTAAAAGACATATTTAGAATATTTTCGACCATTCTGAACAAAATGGTTATCTCAAAATTTTGATCAGATGACTTTGGGAAAAATATGAGCGTGGTAGGGGGCCTAGTTACCCTCCCTTTTTTTGGTCACTTAAAAAGGGCACTAGAACTTTAAATTTCCGTTCCAATGAGCCCTCCTACGATATTCTAGGACCACTGGGTCGATACGATCACCCCTGGGGAAAAAAACAACAAAAAAACAAATAAACACGTATCCGTGATCTTTCTTCTGGCAAAAAATGGAAAATTCCACATTTTTGTAGATAGGAGCTTGAAACCTCTACAGTAGGGTTCTCTAATACGCTGAATATGATGGTGTGATTTTCATTAAGGTTCTATAACTTTTAGGGGGTCTTTCCCCTTTTTTTCGAAAATCAGCCAAATTTTCTCAGGCGCGTAACTTTTGATACGTAAAATTAAACCTGATAAAACTTATATATTTGAAATCAGAATTAAAATCTGATTCTTTTGATTTATCTATTGGTATTAAAATCCCGTTTTTTAGAGTTTCGGTTACCATTGAGCCGGGTCGCTCCCTACTTACAGTTCGTTACCACGAACTGTTTGATAAGTTCGCAATCGAAAATGCCGTACATCTTTGAAGCTTCTGTAATATCTTGGTTCAACTGATGAATTTTAGACAACGTTCTAAAGTATGTATGGAACTTTAAGGGTATTGATGCCTAATAAAGACTTGTGTGAAAGAGCAAATTTGTATAAAGTATTGTGTTTATTCGGATATTTACGTATATGGATGTATGGATGTTTATCGTTTATTTTATTGGTGTTTATTGGATCTGCTGACCAAGACCGATATCTTTCCTTCTTTTATAATGAAACACATGATAACGCAATGACTGTCACCGGAAATTATTGGAATGGCCACAGAAATTTCTAATCTGAGACTTTGAGATATGACTGTATACATGAAACGGTTTTATATGCGTTTTCTTAACATAATACCATTTCTGTCGATGAGAAAAATTATGGTTAAGATAAAAATATGGTATGGTTTTATGTGTTAATATATGGATGGTGTTGCCAGTTGTTATACAGGTGGTTGTGTCTGCTTTTTGGTGGATATGTGTCTTGTTGTATGTGTCTTGTTGTATGGTGGATATGTGTCGTAGTGTTATATTGGTCTTGTTGTAATATTTTTCTATTTGTATAGTGGGGGTACTGCCCTCCTGGAATATAGGCCTCCTCTTCTGGTTGGGGTACTGCCTTCCTGGAACATAGGCCCACTTGTAGGGTGAGGGTACTGTCTGCTTGGAATATGGGGCCGCTTTTATGGATTGCCTATGGGGCCACTTGTATATATTACATTGTTTCACCGACGACATGACTGCTTACGCAATATCGGATAAGATATAATTCATGAAATTCGCAAAATTCTGAGAAACCAATATGCAAAAAGGATAGGACACCGCTTGTATCTACTACAATGATTAACTACAATATGGGCCCGCTCAAAATGTTAGAATATGTGTCTGCTCAGAATGATGAGAGTAGAAGGATATCTTATACTCCCGTACTAACCACGTGGTTTATGGTTTTCTCACTGAGAATGAAAAAACAGAATTTTTCTCACTTGAAAAAACAGTATTTTTCTCACTTTGATGGATTATTGAGTCTAATGAGGACAGGGTCAATGACACTTCCTTCAAGATCTTGTTGTTGTTTTGGGCAAGTGCACGCTCTCAGCAAATGTCAAGGTGTCCAGAAATAGGAAACAGTATTTGTTGTTGTTGTTGTTGTAAGTGCATGCTCGAGGTGAATGTTATGAGTTTACAGAAATAGAAAACAGTTAGATCACGTGTTTCCTTCTCAGCCAATCAACGAGTCGGTTACATCCCCCTTCTCAACCAATCAGAGGGCTGGTTACATATGGTTTTCCCCGTTACATAACAATTCGCCTTGAGATTTCGTATATAACGGGCATGCAATGTGATTAAATTATCAGAAAGTATTTTGACATAGTTGATGACACAAGAATGGATAAATTTGACTCTTTTGAAGCATTGACAGCCACAATTAGCAATGTAAGTTCTGATTTAATACATTTTCATTTTTTATTTTAAAATAAAATTATTTTCCTTGGTCACCCTCCAGTATATTCAGGTAAATCCCCTCCCCCCTCCCACTCTAATACAAACATCACTATGCAATCTTTATACTCGATAGAAAACGTAAAATATGTTCTTTTTACCCTCAAAACCTAACCCATCCCCCATTGTTTTTTACAACCAAATTCTCGCAAATAGAAATAATTATCTTTCTTGATAAATTTAGACTTTTCTCTATTGTAATCTTTTCTCTAACTGAGACATCCGTCGCTCTTGTTATTAACCCACACTGGTTTTGACACAAGGCTCCAGCGCGAGGCCTAAAATCCGCTGTCACCCTTTTTAAAGCACTTCCTGTAAAAGGTTTCTCAGATCAAAATAGGATGTTTTTCTCCTGTCAAATTAAAACGGTTTCATGCAGACAATTGCAATTTATTAAGCGCAGGCCTATACAATCTCTATTCGGAGAACCGGTGAAATCTCGTTATTTTCAAATTAAGGTCTAACAATATATTTAGGACACTGGCGAAAGGGGGAGGTGGCCATGCCTCAATTCTATCGCCATCATTTTAAAATGAAAAACAAAACCATTTATTCGCGTTAGGGCAGTAAGAGGACCGGGGGTTTCTAAGAAAAAAAGATAGCTTTATTATGTGTACATTTACATCCAAGATTGTAATTTAGGCATATAACCTGCTAGGCTAACGATCTTTTTCTATTTTAAAGACCTATAGACAGGAAACATTTAAAAAATTTTCTCAGCAAGGTAAAAATATGGGCATTTCTTGCAAATTTTACCTGTTGCTTTGCTTTTGGCGAAGGGGTGCTTTCTTAGTGATAAATGCTTTTCTAGACAAAATTATATGGATGATGGTACTAATTTTCTTTCTGTAAAAAGGGGGAAATTATTTTCGATACTAACTTTTTTTCTCTTCTTTAAGGTCAATTGTGAAGAATGTGCCCCACCTCCCAGTAAGAGAGCACGGGGTCAAGGTAAAACCCCTGCAACAGTTGTTCAATATGGCCGTTGGCCGAAACCCCCCAGCTCCACGCTGCCTGCCCAAGTGCAGCCATCTGTGCAAGCCCATGACATCACTGGCTTGACTGCACAAGTCTGTACCGTCACTGGTCCTACTGTACAAGCCGCAGTCCAATCTGCGCAAGAAATTAACGACGTCGGCCCGTCCGCCCTCAAACAGGCACTACCCGGACCATCTGGCACCCTAGTGCAGTCAGGATTTGCAAATGTGAGCATTTTTTTTCTCAAACTATCTTATAGAAATATATAAAAACAAAACTTTTATTTTCAACCTAATATAAACTTATCTCAGCGGGATATTAAAATATTAACCCCTCGCCCCCAACCATAGTTTTCTCTACTCCCCCCTCCCTCGGAGATATCTAAATATAATGTAATTTTTTTGCAAAGAAACCGCTCTTTTTTTCTAATCTTTGCTATTTTCTCTGTTGCTATCGCTTCGATATCTCATAAGCGAATATTTTTAGGTAATTTTCTAGTTTTTACTGCTATCTCTCACCACTATGAAACTCAAAATGCTATTTTTCACAATTGAATAATATCTAGTTTTAAGAGAAGAAGGAACTGAGAGATTATTTCCATTTATCTATCTGTCACATATGAATCCCGTAATTTGCGCAAGGATATTTTTAAAATAGCTTTCAATCTTACAAACCCTTGCCAAGATTTTAGCGAGGGGAAACATTCTGACAATATACTGAGTTAACGGTTCCCGGCATTTAATTGTGTATTTTCCTAGCTGTTGAAGTTCAGTCTTGGAAATCGGAACACTCGCGCGACGGTTTACAATAATTGGGAGCTAGCGAGGAGTTCACCGAACCTGTAGAACTGGGAATTAGAGAGAAATAGCGACTTATGCCGTCTAAGCGAATATTTCAACTTTTGAACATTATGTAAAGGGGCTGGGAGCCACGCGGTGGGGGGTCGGGAAGCGCCCGAGAAGCGCTGAGGGAAACGCCGTGGGAAGCGCCGCGGGCCCGAGAAGCGCCGCGGGAAGGTGCTACGCGCCCGAGAAGCGCTGTGGGAAGCGCTGCGGGGAAGTGCCGCGATGTCCGGCTCGGAGGGGCAGCATTAAATAGTGGAAATTGAGAAAGGGGGTTGTTTGAACAAAATCAGATTGTCAATTTTATCTAAAGCGACGTTTTAGATTGTAAATATCTTATATTAAGTTTGATATTTTGGGACTTTCAGTTTAATTAACCAAATGCTACTATGTGCATACTGCTACTACTACTAAGCGCTGACTTTAAATAATAATCCAAATTTAAAACAGTAGGGATGATTTGAACACTTTGAAAATAAGCTATTTTTCATTTATAGGTTGCATTGGTCCCTTATTCATTGTCACCATCGTCCTCATCAGTTGGAGAAGGAGAGGACCTCTCCAACAATTCATGTGAAATACCGTCGTCGTTGTTAAATATTGATGAGTTTTTAAAAGATTTCTTTTTAATGTAGATTATAGCACAGTTGAGCAAGGTAATGTTCATAGTTCAGAGGGGGAGTTGCCATTGCTAAGTCCATATACCATGCTAATTTTAGACGATTTTAACCGGGATTTAACAGGGAATCCTCCTCTATCCCCCACTAATTTCCTACTTCCACTTCAAACAACTGAAGTGGAGCACACGAATACCCCAAATATTGTTGAACAATGTGGAGGGACTGTTGATGATATACAAGAGGGGGAGGGGGGCAATGACCAATTTACGACTTTTCCTGATTTTCAATTGACCAACACAATTTTAAATGCAATAGTTGTTTACACTGCGACTTTTGGTGACCCTTTTAATTCGCTTATGGGGGGAAAATTTGTGTTTGATCCTGTAGAAATTGTGCATGTCTATGTAGATAAAATTCGTGCACTACTGGAGAACCAAATTCAATTGTGGGGGAGGGATTCAATTAAGGTTTCTATTGTTTTAAAGGTATTTTATTTAAATGAGGGGAAAAGTGAAGTTTATTATCATTATGTACATTCCGAGATGCGTTTGATTTATTCGAATTTAGAAAATTTTGAGGGAGTTTTTTCGGAGTGGGTAGATCAAATTATAGCGCATCTTGAGAACTTTAACGAAAACGGGAGTGGGTCTGTAGTTTTATTTATTGAAAATTTAAGCGTTAATATTTGTAAATTTAAGAAAGATTTTATTTTAAGAGGAGGGGCTGGGTCTGATAGTTCAATAGTTTTAAATTATAATCCAGATTTAGTAGGTTGTCGTGGTGTCCAGCGGATTTGTTTTGAAACAGATCAAAAATGTTTCAGGTATGCTTTCCTCATATCAGCATTCGAGCCTCTAGCAAATGATGCTACCAAGACGAGTTAAGACGATTGGGCTGTACATGGGAAGGAAGGGTCCAATTTCCCCATTGTAGATTTCTCTTGTTTAGAGGGGAAATACCCAGTAACGCTACGATCTATTGATATTTTTGAAAGGGCTAATGCCCATTTAAATATCGGCGTTACTGTGGTTCAGTATGAAACTGAATTTGAAGATGGGGGTCATTTAAAAAAGAAGGGGGTGGTCTTCCCTGTAAGGGGCCCGTCAATTGATTTGGTCAGACACTGGGTTTGGTTGTTATACACACCACCTAGTGAACCGAATGCAATTGGCCATTTTAACCCTATTACAGACATCAGTAGAGTTCTGGGGGGTGGTAAGCATAAGGGGGTATGTTTCTACTGTCCGAGATGCCTCTCTAGATTTTGGACTGAATTAAAGTTGCAAAATCACATGAGGCATTGTAGCCGGCATGGCTACCAGACAGTGGAAACGGTTTCAGGGGATAGGGCCATTTTACTTTTTAAAAATTTCCAGAATACCCTCCCCCAGTGCAACAAAATATCTTTGGACTGTGAAGCTAAGCTGGTGGAGGTGAACGATCCCCGATTTCCAAATCGAGTCAAAGAACACCAGGCTATTGCAGTGTCCTATGCTCATGCGCAAAGAGACAGTTCTAACACCATGCGGTTGTTAGAAATAGTAGAAACGTTGGATGAGAACGAGTGTATGGTCAAGGCACTGACTAAACTAATTGGCACGGCTAATGGTGCTATTTCTCGTTTGAGAAATACCCATTACCCAATGGTTTTGTCTGCAGAGGATCGTCTCGCGATTAAAGATCAAAAAATATGTTGGGTTTGTAAGGGGGAGTTTGTAGAGGGGGATAAGGGGACTAAAGGGAAAAGAGGGGGGAGGGGGAAAGTCAGAGACCATGATCATTTGTGGCAGGAAATATTATCTGGGGGTAGTAATTTTAGAGGGGTTGCGCATCAATCGTGTAACTTAAATGTTAGCCAACAGTTTTTTATTCCTGTTTTTATTCACAACTCAAATTACGACTTAAAATTTATTTTACCGGCACTGGCACGTATGCACAGGGAGGGAGGGGGAGTAGACAGTCCATGGGTAAACAGTTCATTTACCTATAACATTATTCCCAAATCGGCCGAGAAGTTGTTGCTGCTCGAGCTGAAATGCCTGGCAGTGGATAATGGGCATACGTGTTTGAATAAAATCAGGTTTTTAGATTCTTTTAGTTTTTATCCCAAGGCATTGAGTCAATTGATTCAAGTGCAGAAAAGCGACAATTTTGATAGCTTTCCCTTGCTCAAACAGCACTTTCCAGACAGTGAAATGTATGACCTGTTGACCTGCAAAGGTATATACGCATACGATTATTACTGTTCTGGCGCTCGCTTAAGTGAGGTGAAACTACCTCCAATTGAAGCTTTTTACAACTCACTGACCAGCAGTGAATGCACAGCCGAGGAATATGAGTTTGCCAAGAAGGTGTGGTCTAAGGGGGATTGTAAAAATGGGTTGGGATTATTGTAGACTGTACTTGGCCAGTGACGTTTTAACTCTGTTGGATATAGTCTGTAAGAACACAGACCAAATCTATTCAGAGTTCGGGTTAGATATAGGCTACTATTTTTCCAAACCCGATTTGGTGATGGATTTGATTTTAAAAATTAGTAGGGAGGAAATAGGCCTAATCACCGACGTAGATCAGCACCTTTTTGTAGAGCGTTCAATTAGGGGAGGGTATGTTTTTCATGGGGACCGCGTCTTGTCAACCGATCCGAGCGGACAAAACACCGTTGCAAAGTCAAATGCAGTGTTCTTGGACATGAACTCATTGTACCCCTCGGCAATGTCTCACTACTCTTTGCCGTGTGGGAACTATCAATGGCTTGAGAATCCTTGTGAGTTCCCCGACATTACCAACGTCGAGGACAATGGGCCACAAGGATGGTTCTTTGAAATTGACGGTCACATTCCTCTGGCACTTCACGACTCAGTCAAAGATTTTGTCTTTCCCTGTATCAATCGACCCGTGAGCAGGGACTCGCTGAGCCCCTACAATCGATCATTGGTTGAGGATATGGGGATGCACTGGACTCCCTCGAAACAGAAACTGATTGCTGATTTGGACCCTAAGGAGAATATCGTTGTTCACCATGTGCTTTTGCACTGGATGGTGAACAATGGTTTCAAAATCACCAAAATACACAGGGTCCTGCAGTTCAATCAGCGACCTTATTTAAAAACGTTTATCGATACTTTTGTCGATAAACGCTCTAGGGCAAACTCAAAGGTGGAGAAGGAAATGTACAAACTCATCCTAAATTCAGCGTTTGGCAAAATGTGTGAAAGCGTACGTAATAGATCTCGCTGCGACGTCGTGACTGACCCTCTAGAGTGTGCACGAATTATTGCCGATCCCAATTTTACATCGTTCACGAGCATAGAGACTGGCATGGTTCTTCTACACAGGCGAAAGCGAAATGTGGTACTGAAGAAGAATATAGCGGGTGGCAGTTCAGTAATGGAAATTTCCAAAAAGCTCATATTGTCGTTCTTTTACAATGTGTGCAAGGTGCAATGGCCACGGGAGGGCGAGGTTCAAGTTTACTATGGGGATACAGATTCTCTGCTGTTAAAGGTAAATGGGACCGAAGATTTATTGGGTGATTTAGAAAAGGGGGAACACATCAGCTCGCGGATGGATTTCACCAACTGGAATCCATCACTCTACCCCGAGTTGGTGAAACGTCAAGCCCCCAACCAACTATTAATGTTAAAATCAGAGACGGGGAGTGATTTGATATCCAGGGGGTGTTCCCGGGTCCTAAAGTTTATTGCGTTAAAACTCATAGTGGGGATGAAAAGAAGGCGTGTAAAGGGGTGCCTACACATTTGTAAAGAGCAATTTCAACATGAGCGTGTACAGAGACTGTGTAGAAAGTAGCCTAGTGCCGAGAGCACAAGTGCTTGCAATTCGCTCTCTACAGTATAGAAATTATACTGTGAGAGTGGAAAAGAATGCAATGTCGTGTATATCTGACAAAGTCTATGTGCTCGAGAATGGTGTGAGTGTCCTGCCTCATGGCCACTACCATATTTCAGACCGAGTTGAATGCATAGACTATCGCAATCAACTTGGTCTGGATAAATTAACCTAATCTGACTAATCAACTAACCACCACCACCAACCCGTTCATAAATTAACTAACCACACCACCATACATAACTAACCATCTAACCAATCAACCACCTAACCTGTAGCAGCAGTGACGACAACTATTGTACTGTTTTTCCACCGCGGCTCCCGGGGGGAGGGGCCCTTCCCGGCCGGCTCCGGGGGGTGGGGGGTCCCGCCCGCAGCTCCGGGGATGGGGGTCCCGTCCGCAGCCGGCATTCGGCCCTGCGAGCCCTGGGGGTGGGGGGGGGTCCCATCTTTAAATTCACTATAATGTTCAACTGTGCTAGTTCATGTTCCAAGTGTTTTTTTCAAGTGTTGTTTTCAAGTGCTCTTGTATAGAAAAGTGTTTAAAGACAATAAGTTGTAATGTGATGGACAAAAAAGTGTTTTTAAAGACAATAAGTGTTGCTCTTCATGGACAAAAAGTGTTTTTTATTTATGTTGTACATAAAGTGTCATTTTTATCATTGCAGTTCATGTTGAACAAATAGAGTTTTCATGCAGTGTCGAAATAAATGCTGCCATGAAATATTGTTGTTGTTCTTGTTGAACAAGTGTTATTTTATCGTTGTTCATGTTGAACAAATATTTGTTTTCATGTTGCCGAAATAAATGCTGCCATGAAATATTGTTTTTTTTGCTGTTAACGTACTAGATAGATCTATGGGAAAATTATTACTACTTATTCATTGGACACGTATGATTTACAGTTAGTTGTAGTCCAACTGTTGTCAACAGCAGCAGCAGCAGCATGTATCAATTTAAAACACCCTTCAGATCGTTTCTGTGTGGTCCCTCAATGTCGGGGAAAACAACACTTTTAGCTAAAATAATTAAAAATTGCGATAAAATGTTTTTGGAAAAAGCCGAAAAAAATCTACTATTGCTATAGTATTTGGCAAGAGTCCTATGATCAAATAAAAGCTATTGCCACAACCATAACAATACAATTCATACGGGGACTTGATGTTTTCAATAGTATTGAATCGAACTCATGGTTGATTATTGATGATTTGGCTGAATCCATTGAACAGTTCTCACAGGAAATGCTACAACTGTTCACTGTTCGCTCCCATCATGAACACATTTCCATAACCCTAGTTCTACACAATCTGTTTCATCAGAGCAAATGTATGCGAACCCTTGCTTTGAATTGCACCATCTATATTATCTATCGAGTTGTTCGTGATTCTAGCTCGCTCATAACTCTCAATAAACAGATATACCCCGGCGCCCCTAAATTTCTGTTGTCAGCGTACACTCAGGCGACTAATAAACCCTACGGTTACATTTTGCTGGATCTTAATCAGAGCACACCCGAGGATCTACGTGTAGTCACCGACATTTTCAACAATGAAATTACAGTATATCTTCCGGTGAACAGTAGAAAAGGCTATTAGTTGGCATTATGACACTGAAGAAGCTACACGAACAACGGCATTTATTTTCCGTTTTAAGCACTTCAAAACCCTTGCTTATGAAGGCTATACTCAAACATGGTGTTGACAATGATTTCATTAATCTAATATCTGAACTTTGTTTAAATTTAACTGAGGGCAATGTTCAACTGCCAGAAGGTGTTAGACAACAGACAAAGCAACATCGTTCCACTGTACGCGCCTTGGCTTGTAAAAACAAGGGAAAAATTTTTAAAAGAAAACGGCTCCTTCAAGCGGGCGGTAGCTTTTTCACACTTTTACTGCCAATAATTGCAGGACTTGTAAACAGTTTTCTCTAGAGAGAGAATGGCTAAACCCTATAAACTGACACCATTTGAACTTGTCCTCTCGCCCATCGAACATTTTGAAGACAATCTAAGCAAATTCATTAATGATGAGAATATTGCCGATGACAAAAAATTGCTTTTACTTCAAGATGCATTGCGACGTGTGGACAAACATAAACCTTATCGTGAGAGACCCACCGTCGCCGCCGCCACCGATCCCTCTAAACAGGAAACACCTCCTCAAGATTCAGCAGAATCAAAGGAGAAGGAATTGAATTCAATTGTATCGAAAATTGGAAACCTATTGGCTGTGACCTGTCGAGAACAGAGTAAAAGAGAATTATCTTATCTCATGTTGGAAACTGCTGAACATCAAGTTCAAGTCGATAGCACAGGGAAACGAATTATAATTCAGGGAAAAAGTTATAATCTAGTTGATTTAATTTGTGATATGGTGACGAATCGTAAAGGACTATTATCCTTTGACAATAATCTATACACCTTTCTAAGTGTATCAAACTTTCCCAAAAGTCTTATAGGCAATAAGCAAATTCTAAAGAAACTAAGAGAATATAGTCCACCAACAACACCAACACCACCATTTAAAAAAGAAGAAGAAGATTCAATATTTGAAAATATTGAAAGGGGAGTGGACATTACACTACGTGTTTGCGTTCAAAATGGATGAAGTTCTGAAAGGTGTCTATGAAAATATTGGTGAAGCAGGAAGTTTAAGTTCTCCCAAAACGCTTTCTAAAGTTGTCTCCGGCACCACATTGAAAAAAGCAAAAGAGTATCTAGAGAATGAACCGAGTTACACACTGCATCGGAATCACAGGCTTCGCAGCAAACAATATCGACAAACTAAAGCCTTTTTCCCTCTGCATATAATGCAAACGGATCTTTTAACTTTAGATGCAGTTCAACGGCGTCACAATGCACCCTACAAATATATTCTGGTGGCAATCAGTGTCTTTAGTCGCTATGCCTATGCCATTCCACTGCGATCAAAGAGAGGTGTTGGAGTTGCTCAGGCCATTGAAAGTATTCTTGAACAGGATTCATATAGAAAAATTCAATCGGATCGTGGCAGTGAATTTGTTAATCCCCATGTGCAAAAGGTTCTTTTGAAATACAATACAACACTTCATCATAGTCACAGCCCAATAAAGGCTGCATTGGCTGAACGATTAATAAGAACGATTCGTCTATTAATTTCAAGATATTGTAGCCTGAAAAATACACCGGCTTTTATTCATGATTTAGATAAAATCATGCAGATATACAACCATCGACCTCATCGATCTTTGTCCAACTCAAGCCCTCGGGATGTTCACTACAATGAAAATACATTTGATGCTTTTCTAAAGCAATATTCCAGTGGTGAAAAAGAAAAAAAATGTGAAGAAGAAATTCAATGTTGGTGATACTGTTCGAATTAATAGAACCACCAATATTTTTGAAAATGGGAATTATTTATGGAGCACTGAACTTTTTAAAGTGTCCAAAATCCTGGACACCGAACCCACGACATATCGACTGCGTGACACCAAAGATGATGAGATTCTCGGCGGTTTTTATGAATATGAACTGCAAAAAGTTAGAAACACTAGGGAAATTTATCAAATTGAAAAGATATTAAAGAGTCGTACTCGTAGGGGCAAGAGACAGTTGCTTGTTCGCTGGCTAGGATACAACTCAGATTTTGATTTTGGGTCAGTGCTGAAGACATTGATAATGCCCTATGATTTCTATGTGACTTTGATGTCCAATGTTTCCGATCCTCTCTACAATGACTTGAATAGAACAAGTGATTTTTGGACAAAACTCTCCCCCACCATCAAATTGATGGCGCGTATGAAGTTGCTCTTGTCGACTGTATTCTCAAAAATACCTACGACATCCTGAGAAAAGATCGTAAATATGATATAAAAATTAGACCCTATGATTGGCTGCCACCACCATCCTCAGGTGATCAAGAACAAATTCAAAAAAATCAATTGGATGAATCATCCATATATTGAATTACCCTACGAGGAACTCACCTGTATGAATGATTTATGTCGTTCTATTAATAAAAGAATTTCCGCTCGTAAAAAAGGAGCTTTTCATTTCAACTATTCAAAGGAGGATGGTAAGATCTACATTAGTTCACCTATTGCCAACGAAAAGGTTATTCTCAATGATAACCTAAAGGATGTTCTTGGCTTTAAGCCAATATAATCAATGGTAAAAGTGCTGGAAACACTAATTTCATTTTTGCTGACTACCCACCTGCCTTCTCCACAGACACTTGTATATTTCTCTACGCTTCATTTGTGGAAACATCTCGGGTTGGTAATTCAAATGTTCCCCTCCTACGAGTTCTTGAACGAAAAACCAATCAAGAACATATTCACCACTACAATATAAAGCATCTTCAGTATATTCCCGTAAACACTTCCTATTTGGAACTCTGTCAGTTAACACTAAGAACCGAATTGGGTGATCCCATAGCAATTTCAAAAGGTTTGGCTGTGATTCCATGCCATTTTCGTCCCATCGTTCAACAGCAAGATGTCTAATAGAAAAGTGGTATTCACTTGTCCTGATATTGACTGCTGTATTAATACTCTTGGCCCAAGACAACAGGGCAATGGAATGGACTATTACAAAGGTCGCTCGTCAATGTCTGGCTACGGTCTTGGCAGTTGGTTTGCTAAGCTGTTTCGCTCTTCACTACCACTGGCTAGAAAATATCTTGTACCGGCTGCGACAGATTTTGCATCATCTACACTATACGATTGGGGCTCTGGCAAGGATTTTAAAAAAAGTGCTTCGGAAAATCTTAGGTCCAGTGCGCGAACCCTTGGTGAGCAACTAAAACAAAATGGTAAAGGCTTAAAAAGGTCTAGAAACAATGCATCACTCATCAGTCTCCAGTCAGGTCGGAAACGAAAGACATCACCCCTCTTGTCAGAGAAAAGAAGGAAAAAGCCGACACGTAGTGTAAATAGAAGAAGAAGCCCCAGGAAGAAAATTGTTAGATCGAAACTAGATTTCTTCTCCTAAGATGTCTTACCTGCCGCATAAGGACTCTCAACCTTCAATCACCGCCTCATTGAATCTATTCAATGCTAAAAATGTTGATGTGAGTGTCAAGCATGGATACTATGAACAATTTTATCCACAACAACCCCTCTCCGATAATATCCACTTTCAAATTTATTCCAATGAAGACTACTTTATGGACATGTCTTCAACATTTCGTCGCCTGAAAGCGGTTTTGCCGAAAATAACAATTTTTGGCGAAACTCAGTTACAAACGCCATCTTGTGTAAAAAAAATCTCCTTTCGAATGGTCTAATTGATATTGCTGTAAGACGTCTCTAAGTGCCTGTATTTTGCAGTTCTCCTTTGCCGAATCGCATATTTTTCGATTTCTTTAAAGCGGTTTTGCCGAATCGCATACGGGATTATAGCATGGTCCGTTTTGCCGAAAGTTGCTGATTTTCTGAACGCGACCTTGGAGAAGAAGAAGACGATCTTTCTTATCTTGATGAACAAGATATAATTATGAGGCCCAAGAGATTGAAAATGTCGATTTCCCCAGATATTTTTGAAACAGACAGGTAAGAATTAGATATTTTGAGACAGAAGTATGATATAGCAGCATTAATTGGAGTTTGCTTCCACAGTTCTAAAGGAGGTGCTAATGAAGGTTCATGGGCAGAAAACAGTCTAGAACACTAATCTGTTTCCTACTTGGGGAGCTAGTCCTGATTCAGCTGCCAAACATCTTCCTGAATGGGATGTTCATGTCAATATTGCATTCATGTGTCTTCCTAACTCTAATGAACACCCCAGATAGGCACTGTGATCCTAAATGTATTAAACCTTGGCAGGGGTTAATGACTTCTTTTTTATACTGGTTTACCACAGGAAACTGTTATTGCAAGTGGCTCCCTAAAAATAAGATTGAATAGAAAATAGAACTTGTTGTTTTTTCATGCTTTCAGTTAAAGAAAACTTTGGGGAGCCACTTGCAATAACAATTTCCTGTGGTAAACCAGTATAAAAAAGAAGTCACAAACCCCTATCATGGTTTAATGCATTTTGGATCACAGTGCCTATCTGGCGTGTTCATCAGAGTTAGGAAGACACATGAATGCAATATTGACATGAACATCCCATTTAGGAAGATGTTTGCCAGCTGAATCAGGACTAGCTCCCCAAGTAGGAAACACATTAGTGTTCTAGACTGGCAGAAAAAGCTGGGTCAAAGATTTCAGTCAAGGAAACAGATGAGGTGGTTGCTCTTTGACCTGTCTGTGTGTAGGCTAATGAAAGGGTGCGGAACTAGTTTGTGTCACTAAAATCATTCTTAGAAAATGTTCCAGTAACATGGGTGAACATAAAGCTTTCTTTTTTAGCCCCGAAGATTTGTCTTCAGATGAAGATTCTGACCCGACGTATTTCCCGCAAGTGGAAAGTGATCCAGAATCTCCACCCAGTAAGGGATCTTCATCAGAAGTCGAAAGTACTGCACTCTGCGAAGATGCTGGCCAGTCCAGCTCTCCTACTACTCGGACAAGTAATAGAACAGAAAGTGAACCAGAGGCTACCAGAGAAATCAGTGAAACAGCTTCTGCTAGCATGTCTCCAACCACAGAAGGAAATGATGGTACAGAAACGAGAAATAATGCATCCAAAAAAGTCAGAAAGAGGTTAAATAACAAGGAAAAGTGGGTGAAAAATCATATAAAGAATGCAGTAAACTCTGGAAATGTTTATCTGAACCCTGTTACCAAAAAAGTACATGGAAAGGAGAAGGAAGTGAAACCCTTTAATTGCCCTCATTCGTGTCCTTTCAGATGTTTTGAACATTTCTCGGAGACTGATCGTCAAACTGTGTTTAAAAACTTTTGGGCATTGTCAAAAGATTCCAAAAGGATGTACTATTTGAAAACAACAAAACCTTTACCTAAAAAAAGGAACAAAAAAAGAGAGATTCGGCGGAAGCATACATTCCACTATTACCTGCCAGTTCATAAGAAAACTGTGGAGGTCTGCAAAGGATTTTATTTTGCTACCCTAGACATCGATGATAAGCGGATACATTATGCCCATAAGTTATCAAGTGGTGGAGTACCTCCTGTTAGTGTACCACAGAATCCTGTGAATAAAAGTAAAGAAGAGGATCTCGCATACATAAGAAAGCACATTGAAAGCTTCCCAACCATTGAATCTCATTACTGTCGTGCCAAAACCAACAGAAAGTTCCTCGACCCTTCACTCAATATAAGCAAAATGCATTCATTGTATGAAAGTAAGTGTGCGGAAGATGGTAAGTTGCCTCTCAAGGAACACATGTACAGAAGTTTTCAATTGTGAATTTAATCTTGCATTTCATGTTCCTAAAACTGACAGATGCGATGTTTGTGAAGAAAAAAAGGTGGCTGAACAAAATGGTACTGAATTATCTGAGGAGGTCAAAACCTCTCAAGCAAAACATGTGAAAGGAAAACTAGAAAGCAAAGAAGAAAGAGATAAGGACAGGGCTTCGGATGACCCCGTATTGTGTTTTGATATGGAAAACGTTTTTTCTTTGCCAAAGGGGGATGTTTCATCCTTTTTTTTACAAAAGGAAGATCACTTGCTTTAACTTAACTGCTATTCTTACCTTTCACAGACAGACAGGAGAGCTAATCAAGAAAGTTTATTGTTGTTTGTGGTCAGAATGTCTTGCTGGTAGAAGTGGAAATGATATTGCCAGTGGTCTTCGTGCTATCCTTGATAAGGTTTTTACTACCTATCCTGACATCAGAAAGTTGGTTACATGGTCAGATTCATGTGTGCCTCAAAATCGTAATCAAATAATGAGCTACATGATGCAAGACATCCTGAAGAAGCATTCACACGTCCAGAGTATAACGATGAAGTATTCTGAGCCTGGCCACTCCACGATTCAGGAGGTCGATGCTGTTCACAGCGTCATTGAGAGGTCTTTGAAGCACAAGGAAGTCTTTTCGCTACTAGACTTGACAAAAAAGCTTTTGATTGTTCGGCCCCGTGACCCGTTTGTCATTATTCAAATGACCAAACAGAAGTTTTTGATTACGCCAAAACGTCCAAATGCTATAAGTATAGCTTAGTGCCATTTTCAAAGGTGAAGTTACTACAGTTTAAGCAAGGACTATGCAAAAGGGTGTTCTACAAAACTTCGTTTGCGGATACTACTCCTTCTGTAGCGCTGATTGCACCAGAGGCTAGCCCAAGGAGGCCATTGCCCAATGTGTCAGCAGTGAATGTTGTGGAAAGGTTGCTGCCTCCTGTACCTTCTAGTACAGTAGTTGAGTTGCCAACAGCAAAATAAAAGACGTAGAATCGCTTTACCGTTTCATGCCAGCAGTAGATGTGGCATATGTGAA
The DNA here is from genome assembly GCA_027921565.1 of Artemia sinica. Classification (NCBI taxonomy): domain Eukaryota; kingdom Metazoa; phylum Arthropoda; class Branchiopoda; order Anostraca; family Artemiidae; genus Artemia; species Artemia sinica. Next base: position 84,008,255 of record CM051258.1, on the reverse strand, counting down.
AAGTCTTATTAGAAGTTGTAACAGAGCTGAGGTACCTAGTACTTCAGCTGAAATCACAGCGTGTCCCGAAGCAGCCTCTGCCGTTAATGCTCCGAAGGTTAAAACCAGAAATTCCAAGAAGCTTGTTGCTAAGTGAGACCTCCCACTGATCTTTTGTTACATTTTATTGTAAAACTCCCAGTTAATTGTCGAAATTAAAATTTGTCTATCAGATGAAATATGTTTTGCCGAAAGTCGCATTTCTAATTCATGCTGAGCCGATTCCGTTTTGCCATATCTTACCTATGTTCCGAAATTTTCAGGCGGTTTTGCCGAAACTGATATTCATTCCGTTTTATCTCAGGAAAGGCTCACCTTAGGCCAATAAAAATAAGCACAACGATATAAGCGATTTTTCTTCTTAATTTTGAAACAAAAATCAACGCTCTAGCTATTGCCGATTCTGAGATACAAATGTCAAAATTTTCAAACTCGTTTTTCTCCCGTTTTTCTAAAAACAGATTCGGCAAAACCGCTTTCAGGCGACGATTTATAGATTTGCAAATGAAAGTCCGGAAATCCGATAATACAATGCCAATTCGGGGCGATGGAATATCCTATGAAAATTGTATATTACATAATCTATTTCGTCAAATTAGTGTCTACATCAATGGCACACTGGTGAGCACAAGCAACAATCTCTCAAATTATACTAGCTATATGCAACTCATGTTGATGACACCCAAGTCATACAAGGAATTGAGAGGCACCTCCAATGGATATGAATATATTACTAATACTGATAGTACAGATGCACTTAAAAATGCTACAACTAGTGAATTACATCTAGTTGGAAAAATATATCATGAAATATTTAATATACCCCAATGGCTGCCACCCAATGTTAAAGTGGATATAAAACTGACGCTTGCACCCTACAATTTCATATTGAGAAAAGAACTTGCTGCCAATCCTGATGCAAGTCTCTCCCTCACCTCGGCAATACTTCATGTACGCAAACAACAGGTCATGAGTTCTGTTGCTTTGGCAGTGGAAAAACTGAGAGTCAATGGTAACAACATTAAACTACTTGTTCCTCATACAATCACCAATCAACGTCATATTGCTTTGGGCTCACGCACCTTCACCGATTCATCCTTTATCAATGGCGAAATTCCATCAAAACTCGCTTTGGCATTTGTAAAAAGCGCCAGTGCAATAGGATCGTGGACTGAATGCCCACATAAATTCGAGATGTTTGGACTTTCATCTCTTGTGTGCAAAGTAAACGGTATCCCACTCTACAATCTATCTTTTGATAAATTCTATATAACATTGTATGAGTTGACCATGCAAACCCTAGATCATGACTCTCAACTATTTGAAAATGGTATAACCGAAGAAATGCTTGCTAAAACACATGGTATCATTGTACTGGATTTGTCTGGCACACAGGATATGAGTATAGTACGTACGGGGAGTGTGCGTTTAGAGTGTACATTTGCCGACCCATTGGCTGAGAGTATTGCACTAATCTCACTAAATCAATATGAAACCTATTGGGAAATCACTCCCGAAGGCAGTGTTCTACTAGACTTGGCGCCATGAACACCAGTCAAATAATCAATGTATTTAATATGGACCCCTACATGTCCCAGTACAAATCCTATTGTCTACCCTCGGACTTTCTAAGAAAAATTCAAAGTGTCAACAATACCTTGATTATTGTTAATAGCAGTCCGTCGACTGTGCTGACGGGTCATTGGCTGTGCATCTTTCAAACAATGAAGACGATTGAATTTTTTGATCCTCTTGGTCTACCCTATACATTTTACACACCTCACATCAGCAACTATATTGAGAGCAGTGGGAAAACTATTATTCAAAATCGGAAGAGGGTGCAGGATCTAACGACTAAAAGCTGTGGCTTCCATGCACTACTATATTTTGTGTTCCGATGTCGCGGCTATACTTACAAGCAGTTTCTCCACATTTATGGTGACAATCCTCGTCTGAACGACTTTCTAGTGGAAAATATCCTCTCAGACCTATACAGTATTGATTTCAGTGCCCTAAGAGTAAAGTGCTTAAAAAATGTTTGTGAATTTGTTTATTAATAAAATGCATATATATATATACAACAATGTCTTTAAATCTTCACTTTAGATTTCTTCTTCTTCGATGTATAGGCAACTGTCGTGAACCACTAATGCTGGTAAATCATTTGGATTCACTGTATATTGATCTTGATTGACTGCAAAGTCAGGGTCACATTTTCTACAGTACAATGTAACTTCACTCTTGTCATATCTCTTTGTATAGTCAATGATACTATTTGCATTCATATTATGAAATTCACGAGTTTCAATCTGTCTATTTGAAGCAATATCACATACAGTGTTTTCAAATGGTGAATCACATTCGGTAACTGCCAAATAAAAATCACTTGGTTTATAGTCATAGTAGGCAGTGTCGTCACAACGATGACGTAGAAACCAAATTGTCTTGTTACCCCAACAGTTGAATCGTAGACCAGATTCCTCTTCCCAGAATAATTTAAATCCACGACGATACCAATCTCGTAGAAATAAACTAAAATCACGTATAGGATTCTTTCCAATCATAGCGGGGTAAGTATTCTCCCACTGATCACATTTATCATAGTGACAATTGGAGCACAGGTGTCCTCTAGGGTGAGAGTCACACACCTCCTCAAGACATGAATTACATCCTTTAATTTGTACTGCATAGCCTCTATGTAATTTACAAGGATTACATAATTTGCACTTTTCACTATAGTCATCAATAATTGTACAATTCTCACATTGAGTCCAACTGCCAAGAGTGTACATGCACAATGGACATGTATAGAACATTTTTGGTTTCCAATGTCACTTGACTCACTCACAGCTAAAACGAAACTGAGCGTCCCCGCTCCGTAAATTCAGTGAGGGGAAATGGTGAGAGGAGTAGCTCTGTGACCTTACCTCTTTCGAATGACGGAGGAGCCATCTACATTGAATCCATTAGCAATGTTTTCAAAAGTATATCCACGATATGATTCTGCTTTGTTTCAATTAATATATCAATAAAATGACTATAAGCATTTGAATCACATTTTAAAAGTTTCATACAATAGTCCAATGGGGGAGACTCACTCCTCATTATATTGTCAAGTGTTCCCTGACGAGAGAATATCCTGCGTTGAAGAGATAACTCGAGAAAATCATCATCCAAAATCAAATGTTTTTCCATAAACACTAGATTTGATCTAATTCTCTCTTTCTCAAATTTATTCATTTTTCAATCCTTTCACTCTGACTGCTGACTCTAGACTGACCCTGATTCGTTAGCCCTAACCAGAAAAGAAAGGGAACATTTTCGATTTCGAAACAATTTTATTGAATAATTACAACAATAATACTAAGCATGTACAATTAGCGATACAGTTTATTGTCTTCGATATGTTTCACCAATGCACTTAAAGCACATTGAAGTCTATTCACGTGTGCTATATCAACTTTTGCAGCGAAACATAATTGATCCTCCATTTTAAATTTGCTCAAGGATATCACATATCTTGCATATACTTCATCCCATTCCAGACAAAGTCGTGATCCTCTCGTGATTTCCACCGCAATGTTAGGTGCTCTTGTATTATTGCCATCAACTCCACTATCAACTTCTAAGAGGGTAAACATTCCACTCGTCATCATCAGCACAAATATATATCCAAATGAGTAAAGTCAAAACTGTTCTCACTCCTTTAAATTCCATTCACAGACTAATAAAACTATAGCAAAAATCCTTTCCTCATATTCCCTCCGCCGCTAATATGTAACAAGCCCTCTGATTGGCTGAGAAGGAAACACGTGATCTAACTGTTTTCTATTTCTGGAAACTCATAACATTCACCTCGAGCATGCACTTACAACAACAACAACAACAAATACTGTTTCCTATTTCTGGACACCTTGACATTCGCTGAGAGCGAGCACTTGCCCATGCTCTGTTACTGAGAGGTGGGGCACATTCTTCACAATTGGCCTTAAAGAAGAGAAAAAAAGTTAGTATCGAAAATAATTTCCCCCTTTTTACAGAAAGAAAATTAGTAACATCATCCACAAGATAATTATTTCTATTTGCGAGAATTTGGTTGTAAAAAACAATGGGGGATGGGTTAGGTTTTGAGGGAAAAAGAACATATTTAATGTTTTCTATCGAGTATAAAGATTGCATAGTGATGTTTGTATTAGAGTGGGAGGGGGAGGGGATTTACCTGAATATACTGGAGGGTGACCAAGGAAAATAATTTTATTTTAAAATAAAAAATGAAAATGTATTAAATCAGAACTTACATTGCTAATTGTGGCTGTCAAGGCTTCAAAAGAGTCAAATTTATCCATTCTTGTGTCATCAACTATGTCAAAATACTTTCTGATAATTTAATCACATTGCATGCCCGTTATATACGAAATCTCAAGGGCGAATGGTTATGTAACGGGGAAAACCATATGTAACCAGCCCTCTGATTGGTTGAGAAGGGGGATGTAACCGACTCGTTGATTGGCTGAGAAGGAAACACGTGATCTAGTTGTTTTCTATTTCTGGAACTCATAACATTCACCTCGAGCATGCACTTACAACAACAACAACAACAAATACTGTTTCCTATTTCTGGACACCTTGACATTCGCCTCGAGCGTGCACTTGCCCAAAACAACAACAAGATCTTGAAGGAAGTGTCATTGACCCTGTCCTCATTAGACTCAATAATCCATCAAAGTGAGAAAAATACTGTTTTTTCAAGTGAGAAAAATTCTGTTTTTTCATTCTCAGTGAGAAAACCATAAACCACGTGGTTAGTACGGGAGTATAAGATAGCCTTCTACTGATGAGATATGTGTTCTATATGGGCGCTTAAAGTAATAGCATTCTTTCGCTGAGAATAATTTTTTCCAGGAATATGTTATGGCTCTTGCTAAAAGCAGAGAGAGGATATGAGGGACTAGCAACTCCAATATGAGCCTGCTTGGAATGTTAGGATATGTGTCTGCTCGGAATGATGGGAGATGTGTATTCCCGGAATGATTGACTATGTGTCTTCCTGGACATATTAAGACAATACTTTCCTACAACCAGGGGCTGGCCAACATCCTAGCAATAAATTCAGAGGGGGGTGGGTATTAGAGGTAAAACGTTATTTACGCTTTAGTTTACGTTTTACAAAGCTCTTATAATAGAAAATGAAGAATTTTGGATTCCTTTTGGCAAGAATTGCTGTTTTTTTGCCAATCAAATGACTGAATACACCGCTTTACTAAGGGCTAAAACATACTTATTAGCTAAAACAAATTTCTATATTGACGCTTATTTGATAAGACTACCTGCACTTTTAGAAAGGAATGCGCTACTTACGGCATTGCAGCTTCTAAAACTCGAGGCTCAATGCTGGAATACATTTTTGAATCAATTAACAATCTCACAATTTTTGCGCAATAGCTTTTTGCTCTTCATTTCTGTAGAATTGTTGTTTTGCACGACAAAATGCCTGAAAACGCCGTTTTGCTGGGGGACAAACTTTTGGGCTAAAATATATGTCTATGTTAATCCTTGTTTTATAGGACTACCTGCAACCTTAGAAATGAATGTACTACCATACAGCATTACTGCCTCTGAAACTCTAGGTTCAATATGGGTATAGGTTTTTGAATTAAAAAAAAACTATCTCAGAATTTTCAAACATTAGATTTTTGCCTTTCTTTTTGCTAGAATTGCTGTTTTTCACCATTGAAATGACGAAAAACGCAGCTGGGGGCCAGAAATTTTGGCAAAAATAAGTGTCTATGTTAATCCTTAGTTTATAAGACTACCTGGACCTTTATAAACGAATGTGCTACCGTACGGCATTGCAGCCTCTGAAACTCGAGGCTCAATATGGGTAAAGATTTGCGAATCAATTAACTATCTCAGAATTTTCACGCAATAGCTTTTTGCCCTTCTTTTGGGTAGAAATGTTGTTTTGCACCACACAATACCTGAAAATGCCGCTTTGCTGGGGGACAGACTTTTTGGCAAAAATAAATGTCTTTGTTAATCCTTATTTAATAAGACTACCTGCACCTTTAGAAACGAATTCGCTACCTTACGACATTGTAGCTTCTCAAAAGTCGAGGCTCAATATGGGTATAGATTTTCGCATCAATTAACTATCTCAAAATGTTCACGCAATAGCTTTTGGCCTTCCTTTTGGGTAGAATTGTTGTTTTGCACCGCAAAATGCCTGAAAACGCAAATTTTCTGAGGGAGAGACTTTGTGTCTAAAATAAATGGCTATGTTTATCCTCATTTTATAAGACTACCTGCACCTTTAGAAACGATTGCGCTACCGTATGGCATTCCGACCTCTCAAAAATCAAGGCTCATTATGGGTATAGAATTTCGCATCAATTAACTATCTCAGAATGTTCACGCAATAGCTTTTGGCCTTCTTTTGGGTAGAATTGTTGTTTTGCACCGCAAAATGCCTGAAAACGCAAATTTTCTGAGGGAGAGACTTTGTGTCTAAAATAAATGGCTATGTTTATCCTCATTTTATAAGACTACCAGCACCTTTAGAAACGATTGCGCTACCGTATGGCATTCCTACCTCTCAAAAATCAAGGCTCATTATGGGTATAGAATTTCGCATCAATTAACTATCTCAGAATGTTCATGCGATAGCTTTTTCCCTTCTTTTGGGTAGAACTGTTGTTTTGCACCGCAAAATGCCTGAAAACGCTAATTTTCTGGGGGAGAGACTTTTCGACTAAAATAAATGTCTATGTTAATCCTTATTTTATAAGACTACCTGCACCTTTAGAAACGGATACGCTACCGTTCGGCATTGCAGCCTCTGAAACTCGAGTCTAAATGTTCGTATAGATTTTCGAATCAATTAACTATCTGAGAATTTTCATACAATAGCTTTTTGCCTTTCTTTTGGCTAGAATTGCTGTTTTGCACCATTGAAATGACTAAAAACACAGTTTTACTGAGGGACACACTTTTTGACTAAAATATATGTCTATGTTAACCCTTATTTTATCTGACTACCTGCATCTTTAGAAATGAGTTTGTACCGTGCGGCATTACTGTCTCTGAAAGTCGAGGCTCAATATGGGTATAGATTTTTGAATCAAATAGTAGTATGCCATCACTGCATTCAAAAGGTCAGATAAGGAAATTATCACAGGGAAATTAATAAATGGAGTTCCTAGCCCCTTGCACCTGTTTTTAGCTGGTAAAATTTCCGCCCAGGCAAGATTTGGCACGACCAGATGCCGCAATTTTAGGTAAAACTCCCAGCCCTGGCAATTTTCACATTTTCTGGCAAGAGTTAAATGTCCTTGGCAAGAGTTCAATGTCCTTGGTAAGAGTACAATATCTTTTATGGTCAGGTGAGGTGAATTACTGAGACAGCCCTCTGACGTCACGCTACACACCCCCGTTTCAAGCGCATGTTACACCTCGCGACGCACCCTTGGCTTTAAAGGGTCAGATAAGTGGAGCTACCAACCCCTAAGGCCGTCACGCCTACGCAATGCGGTTACCGGTTCAATTAAAGTGAACACACTCGTGCCAAGACTCCATGACACACCCCTCTGGACTCAAATGACGTCTTACGACTTACCCCGTTTCAAACAGAGAGGACTAATATGCCTAACCTTGCGACAACAACCCACGGAAGAATCCCTGCTTGTAACGTAATGACAGCTCATACCTTACGTAATTATTGTGCAAAACTGTCATGTGTAATTTTTTTCGCCCGAAACCCCCAAAGCGTTTTTTTCATTAACTTAATGGCGGAACACACTTTATGTTAGGTCAGTGCATCCTACGCATAAACGGCGCATCCATCACTACCAGATAAAACCATTTTGACATTTTCGCCCAAAAGTCTAAAGTAATTTTTTTTCGGCGTTTCATTTTTCGCTCGAAACAGCTTTCATATTTTTTCTATTTCTATAGTTCATGTCCCCGCCAGGATTCAAAAGTTCACTCCCTTCCAATAGTACAGCGCCACAAGCAAGTTGTACATGAGACCATTTACACTATTTTGTATCAGGAACCACATTCTAAAAATAATCTCTTGCTTGACAGCAAAGATTCCCTTTTTTTGGCACTCGTTAGAATGACGTGTTTACAGCAAAAATTTGGCACGCACTTGGAAAACATCTACTTCCAGAGACAATTGCTCTCAAGATATTAATAACGATAAAACGAAAATGTATCGTTTCTTTACGTGGGATAATAGATTTCACACTATCGTGAAAATACGCCCCCCCCCCTCTACCATGCAATACCGGATAAATAAGGTTGATATAAGATGCAAATTTAAGACATTAAGAGCTTTCAAGAAAAATTTTCATTCCTTTTAGTACCTATTAGATTTTCACCTCTTCCCTGGGAAAAATTGCTTAATGTCTCCACTTTAACTTTAAAGCTGTAGTTCACCCCACAATGACATTATATGACTCCCCCCCCACCCCTCACAACATATCATCTTCACCAAGACATTTTTCAGGCATTTCATATTAATAATTTTGTCTTTAAATTCCTTGATTCTAGTATTTTGCAACCCAAGCCAATCATAATGCCCCAAAAAATACTCCACATTGCCATGTCATTTCACCCGTGTGACACTGCCCCCCCTCCACCCCTCCCTGGGTGAGCTGAAATTAGTGTATATTTAAACCATATTAAAAGGTATTACTGAAAGACTTCTAACGAAATTTACCATTTTATTGAGTATTCTTATTTTTAACCCCCCCCCCCTAGCAAAAAATTCATTTAGAACCTCCCACCTTATTTTTAAGCTCTAGAATATACTAGTCAATTAAAATGCATACCACCTAAGTAAGTTTTGGATGATATTAACCCCCCACCAACTGACGTCGCTACATCTCCCCCGAAATATCTTTCAGGCATTTCCTAGTAAAAAATAATGCCTTTAAATCATGTGATTCAAGTTTTTGCATCCTAAGCCTATCATGATACCCCTACAAAACACTCCACACCACCGTGCCGTCACCTCCATCCAGCACCATAAGGCACCAGACCCCCCCCCCCCCCTGGCCGAGCTGAAATTAGTGGTATATTTAAACCATATTAAGAGGTATCATTGAAAGACATTTAACAAAAATATCCATTTCTTTGAGTTCAACTTTTTTGGATATTTAAAAATATCCTAACAATAGATTTCGACCTACACCTAGCATTCATTTTCAAAGGGCGCCATGATAATAGATATAATTTTTAAGCTTTATTGTGGCTTATCAAAGAATAAAATTTATAAACAATAGCATGCGTAATTTAAAGAAAGATGAGGAGAGAGGACTCCAGGGGAGGAGGGGGCGTCTGTGATGGGAGGAGGCCCGTTTTTCACTCGCAAGCTCACCAGTGTTATATTTATAATTTTTTCGCTACAAAAAGCGGTAATTTTCAAGTGTATTTTTATTGTTAGAATATCTCCGTTCACTAGGGTACCTGCCCTGCTCGCTGCCCACCTCCGAGAAACTGTCCAGTCCCCTCGAACGGTTTGTCTCAGCCTAGGATATATTTTTTTCGGCAAAAGTATCAAAATGCGCAAAGGAGGGGAAATTCTTGTCTCCAACCATCCCGCACACTGCAGGGGAGTTTTGTCAATGTCTACTCATTTCAGGGACGAAATCCAGGCACCCCGTGCGCTGTGGGGGAGTTTGGTCTGTGTCTGCCCATCCCGAGGACGGAATCCAGGGTTCGGCTAGGCGATAAAGGAGGTTGAAAAATGGTCTTTCTCGAGATAATTTAAAAAGTAGTAATGATAGGGAAATTATCATTGAGTTTCTATGGCATCCCTCTAATATCATATCATCCCCGTTTCTAGCGCTCAGCTGGCAGGACTCCCTCCCTGACAAAAGTTCCTGGCAGGCAATATTTCCTCCCTCGCAAAGGTTCCAAGCTGGCAAGATTCCCATCTTTGGCAAGATTCCTGCCCCGGCAAGATTCCCGCCCCTGGCAAAGGTTGCCGGATGGCAAGATTCCCATCATTGAATAGATTCCCGCTCCTGGCAAGATTCCCATCCCTGGTAGACCTCCCAGGATTCAAGGTGTTTTATTATTTTCTTATATATTGGCATGATTCCTAGCCATTTTTTCGGTACATGTGGTTTTAGGGAAGATTTCCAGGATTACCGTGACCAGGTCTAATATGAATGACGTTAGTGTATCTCACAAGCTAGACTAAAAGAACCCCATGGGGCTCCAGCATGGCAAACACACACACGAGTGCTGCGTAATAACGTTGGTACACATCTTAAGAAAAGATACCTAATGAGAGAGGATGGAAAATCACCTTTTGAGAAGAGTAGATGCCCAAACCGTTAAAAACTATACTTATGGACAAGAGTGGAATGGCGTTGAGACACCGTTTCCCATTGAAGCTAACCCTCATAATCCACCCTCCCCAGTTATCCATTTGGTACCAACCCTCACCTCCTTGGACATTTTCAACCCTTTCTGTTTTGAAAATAAACTTCTAGAATCGCACCAACACAATATATTATTGAAAACAGAGAAGTCACCCCCCTTTCTTTGCTAGTGTTTAATACACTAAGTATTTCACCTTGCAATGCCTGACTATTACTGCTCCTGTGACACACGACTGACATTATCCCCCCCCCACCCCAAAATAAAAGAACACTTTTCAAACATTCCTTGTTAAAAGTTTTACTTCAAGTCATTCATTCGGGTTTTCCCAAGCAATTCACGCAAAAGAGTATTGATAAAACTTCTCGGGCTTTCCTTGTCTTGGTAATGATTTTACAGGTTGATCGCAATTTCTACACTTTGCCCTTGATTTCTATAGCGGTCTTGATTTCTAGGGTTACCGTGATTTCTATAGTTGGCTCTTGTTTTTTATGAAATTGTCGGGTTTAACCCCTCTGTCATTGCCAAATCTCCCCCCCCCCCCCACAAAAAAAACAGTTTTCTGTCATTTCTTGTTATAAGTTTTACTTCAAGTCATTCATTCGGGTTTTCCCAAGCAATTCACGCAAAAGAGTATTGATAAAACTTCTCGGGCTTTCCTTGTCTTGGTAATGATTTTACAGGTTGACCGCGATTTCTACACTTTGCCCATGATTTCTAGAGCGGTCTTGATTTCTAGGGCTGTCGTGATTTCTATAGTTGGCTCTTGTTTTTTATGAAATTGTCAGGTTTTAATGTTTTGCTAATGTTTGCAAAGAAACTGACCGTTATTTCTACACTTTGATCACAATTTTGATGATATGGTCTTAATTCCTATAACTTGGCCCGTTAGAAATGTTAGAAGACGCTTATATTGATGATGACTGGTGTCGTAGGGATAGCAAAATGTGATTAATGCTTATTGTCAATAAACATTAAACCCAAAAAAGCTTGGTGTCCCAGGCAGAAAAATCATATTCCCTGACTTTCTTAAAAAGCATCAAGTGAGAAACGAATGTTTCTTATCGTTACGAAAATATTAAGGCTCAGAAATGTAGTGTATTCCAAGAAAAATCATAAGATACTTATCTAAATGACAGAGTCAACCCTAAAACTCCGGGCCAAGTTATAGGAATTAAGTTGAAAATTTGGAACGGAAGCCATATTGATGAGAAGAAATCAACAAATCTGAAGGATTAATCCCAAATAAAAAGGGAGACAGATGTCGGAAGATAATTCTCTCGAGTACTTTGGATATAACTGGGAGAAGTAAGATTGGACGATAATTACTTATCTCAGAAGGATAGCCTTTTTTATGAATCGGGATAACAATTGCTGATTTAAATATTTCTGGGAAGACTCCATTGATCATAGACAGGTTTGCTATGTGCACAATGGGTTCACAAACATAGGAAGATGCAGTTATAAGAAGCTTATTACTTATGCCAAAGAAGTCAGTTGTACTACTATTAGAGAGAGATTCGATAACTTGAAGCACCTCATTACTATCAGTTGGATAGAAAAACATGGATCTGGGATTCTTGCTAGGGTGTACTGACTCGGAGGGGGAACAGGAGTTAGCATTTGGAATATTAGTGAAATAATTACTAAAAGCATCCGGTACTGAAATTGGGTCAATTAATCTGCCACTAATGTCCTTAAGGTTAATAGGTATAGATCTTGAATTCCTTTTTTTTGAAAGAATTTCATTTATTGTGAACCAAATTTTTTGCAAGTTCCCTTTGCAGTGAGAGGTTTTTGAATAATAATAATTTGTTGTTGCTTCCCGGACGAGTTTGGTATATAAGTTTTGATGTTTTTTTATAATTAGTTAGGTCAATAACGCTACTGGTTTTGCAAGCTAACTTATATAGGTCAGTTTTACGGTATGAAGAGATTATCAGGCTATTCGAAATCCAGGGGCGTATATGGGTAGTTTTTCGGTTTGATTCACGGACTGGAAAGGTTGAACTGATAAGATCACTCAGTCCCTGTGTAAAACCATTTGTGGCTGAATTAACATCCTGAAAATCCAAAACCATGGACAAGTCAAAGGATTTCAAACGATCCGTGAACCGTTTCATATTCGAAATATTATATATTCTATTAGACGAAGGGGTATTAGTTCTAGAGGGCTGAGTAGCTGGTAGGGAGGGTAGGGAGAGATAGATTGGAAAGTAGTCTGACAGGTCAGAGAATATTATTTTGGAGGACAGGTAGTTTCCCATTGAAGTGGATACAAAAATGTTATCAATTACAGTAGCGGTAAACCTCATAGGATCAACTCTAGTAGGAAAAAAGATTGTTAGAAGAAGATCACTTGAGGTAAATGTTTCAAAGAAGGTATCACAATCATTATTATTGCTAATATTTAGTAAATTACAATTGAAGTCCCCAAAAACTATTGCCTTCTTTTGTGGTAAATTAATAAAACTAGAATAGTCATCAAACAGATTACGAAAGAAAGGTGTAGGAAATGAGGGTGGTCTATAAAACAATGAAAAAATAAAAGAATTGTCGTCAACACTTATGTCTACAATTATTGAATAAATGCATCTATTATTTATAGGTTGCGAGAATAAGGATTCACAGTGTAATAGCCTGGTGAATTTTAGACTTGACCGGATGTAAAGAGAAATACCACCAGAGGACTTGGTTAATTTTCTTTCAATATTAATAGCTCGAAAGCCAGGGAGGGAAAATTCGTTAGTATCATCAATTTCTGAAAGCCACGTCTCCGTTATTCCAATTACGTCGAAAGGACAGTAACCGTTAATTAAAATTAAATCTTTAAAATTTTTCCACTTATCTCGTATCCTTCTGATGTTAAAGCAAATTACATTAAGTTTGGTCTCTTCCATTAGCTTAGGTTTTACATTGTGTACAAAATCAAAAGTGTCGAGATATTCACAGTTAATATGGTTTAAGGGGCGATTGGGGCTAGCTAAGGGGTTGGTGGGCAAATTATTTTGGTCATCGTAATAGTTAAAAACAACATTATTGCAAAGTTATAAATTCATGAGAAACATAAAATCTTGCATAGTTCACATTTAAATATCCATTGTGGTCAGAGTTTCATCATTTGCTTGATGTCAATATTGAGATTCTTCTTCAGCCGACGAATCATCATTGATGGTAATTTTGGACTGGGATGGAAAGTTTGCCGTTTTTTTCTTAGATTTCTTGCCTTTGACTAGGGCAGTGGCACCAATTTGGTTTACAGTTGAGTCAACAGGCTTAACTAGCTTCGATGTGGAATCTATGTCCTTTTTGATGGAAGATAGTTGAGCTATAGCTATTTGTAAAATGTCATCACCAAGGAGTTTAGTGATAGCTTTCTTCTTGAGAATATTTTTGGTTTCCTCAGGTTCATTATTAACCTCAATTAAGTGACTGACTGTGAGATAAGTTGCAAGTCTTTGCCATTCTTGGCAGCTTTCAGATGAATCTTTTGGAGGGCAGGATGTTGAAGTAAACTTAGGTTAGGGATGGGGGACTGACTATTACCTTGAGTATGAACATTGTTTGCCTCTTTAGTTAATGATGCTATATTTGCATCTTCCACAACGACTGTTGCTTGACTTCTGCTGGGCCGACGGGGTGTGGCTTGCCGAGGGATTCTTGCGGCTACAACTGAGTAGGGTAGGTTCATTTTATCTGGTGTTCTAAGATTACGACTCGCTTTTGGTGAGCCGGGCAAGATTGTTTTTGGAGGGCTCTGTGTCCCTTACGGTTACAATTTCTGCAGAAAGGGTCTGACTCAGGGCATTCACTAATTGCGTGGCCTGTTTTCCCACACTTAAGGCAAGTCAGAAAGAACTGTTTGCAGTGTTTTTGCTGTGGCCGTGGGCCAGACCGGTGGAGCATTGTAGGGGCTTAGGCTTATAAATCTTATAAAAAAAAGACATACCGTACAAGAATATGTCTCTGTTTAGCTCAACTTTGCAGGAAATAAGGATTGAACGGCTTGGGTGAAGGACTCCTTCTTTGTTTAAACTTAGCCTTATTGCAGTTGAAGGATTTATGAGAAGGCCTGAAGAATCTATTAGTTTTGTTTGTATTTCCTCCACTTTTACACTGGTATCAACACCATAAAGCACATACTTGTGCACTTTTTCCTCGTCTTTTTTTGTGGCTAAAATTTTCGAGCCATCAAGAATTATTTCTTTGGATTTTGACAGGACATGGTCTGCCGCCTGAGAAGACGTAAAGTAAATATCAATAGACTCGTCCTGCTTGAAAACAAGTTCAAAATTTACCTTGGCGATCAGAAAGACAGCTTTCCTAATTTGTATTATTCGATCTTTTGAAAAGGGTTGGCCATTGGTTTTCTTGATTGAGACAGTATAATAATCGGGGTAACCTGTAGTACTAGTTTCTGGGACACTTGAAGGAAAGGGTTGCACTATCACTGGCGAACGAATTTCATCCTTTTTCCTCTTTTTGCCAGGCGTCTCACCTCTTTCATTAGAGTTAGTTGCGGCTAAGGCCTGAATTCCTGACAAGTGGCTAACTGTTTTGACCGCGTAGTTGGGGGGGGGGGGGTCTAGAAAGAGTTTTAGAAGTAGGTTCGAAGGGCGACTGGCCAAGGGTTTCAGTGAGAGTATCCTTCTTGGGTGGTAGCCTTAGGAGCTATTTTTTTCCCGACATTTATTCTGACGAGACATAACAGATTCACGAACTGTTAATCAGTCTTAATTCAAGGTTACTTGACCAAAAGTAAATATTCAGTTATGGAACTAAAATATTCACTATGATAAATAATAACTCACTGTGTATGAAGTGAACAATCCCTCACTATTAAATCCTTAAGTTAATTACGCGATCTAACACAGTACAGTACAAAAGATAATCCGATTAGGTTCATAAGTCAGTTCCTTTTAGTTCAGATACTAAACTTATGCTGGTCTTCATACTATTTTGAGAATTTAGGCCTCTGATGTCTTACACTTAGTTTTGTGGGCCTATATTATTATTTTGGTTACTTATTTTAACGAAAAGTGTACCTTGGTTCTTTTTTTTTCAGCCCCCAAACACATAAGATTGAAAAATATGGCTTGTTACGAGTTTGGTCAATTGGCAGGTCAATTGTGGAAAGCTTATCTTTTTGTATTTTATAATCATTAAGTAAAAAAAACAGGTTTTTTCATCTGAAAGCAAAGAGCAACATTAAAGCCTAAAACGAACAAAAATTATTACTTATATGAGGGGGTTCTCCCCTTCGTCAATACCTTGCTTTTTACGCTAAAGGTCGAGTTGTGTTCTAATTCTTTAAGAATAACCTCTGAATCACAAAGGCTGTTTAATTACAATAAGTAACTCTTTTGAAAGTACTAAGGAAAATTTTCAAACAGTTCGTGGTAACGAACTGTAAGTAAGGAGGGACCCGGCTCAATGGTAACCGAAACTCTAAAAAAAAGAATTTTGATACCAACGGATACATCAAAAGAATCAGATTTTAATTCTGATTTCAAATATATCTTACCTATTTCATCAAATTTAATCAAATTTAATCTTACCTATCAAAAGTTACGCGCCTGAGAAAATTTGGCTGATTTTCGAAAAAAGGGGGAAAGACCCGCTAAAAGTTATAGAACCTTAATAAAAATCACACCATCATATTTAGCGTATCAGAGAACCCTACTGTAGAGGTTTCAAGCTCCTATCTACAAAAATGTGGAATTTTCCATTTTTTGCCAGAAGAAAGATCACGGATGCGTGTTCATTTGTTTTTTTTTTCCCAGGGATGATCTTATCAACCCAGTGGTCCTAGAATATCGTGGGAGGGCTCATTGGAACGGAAATTAAAAGTTCTAGCGCCCTTTTTAAGTGACCAAAAAAATGGAGGGCAACTAGGCCCCCTCCCACGCTCATTATTTTCCCAGAGTCATTTGAGATAGCCATTTTCTTCAGCATGGTCGTAAATATTATAGCTATGTCTTTTAGGATGACTTAATCCCTCGAAGCCCCCAGGAGAGTAGAAGGGGGGGTACCAGCCCATTGCCCACCCCTGCTGCCACCTACAACTTTTTTACATAATTTATGCATGGATTATTGATCCACTAAGGGGTCAATGATACCGAGGGGAACTAGATTTCTGAGAAATTGATTTACATAATCGAGGGGAATTATTAATTCGCGAAGGGGAATTAAGAAACAAACATGGCTTCTTTGTTGTTTGGCTAGTCTAACCTGAGAAATTGATTTACATAATCGGCGGGGGAATGCATTGATTCACGAAAGGGGGATTAAGAAACAAACATGGCTTCTTTGATCTTTAGGCTAACCTAACCTGAGAACTTGATTTACATAATCGGCGGGGAAATTATTGATTCACGAAGGGGGAATTAAGAAACATTATGGTTTCTTTTATCTTTAGGCGAACCTAACCTGAGAAATTGATTTACATAATCTGCGGGGGAATTATTGGTTCACGAAAGGGGAATTAAGAAACAAACATTATGGCTTCTTTAATCTTAGGTCTGAGGGATAAACGTTCTTTAGGTCAGAGAGAAAAATTAATATTCTATTTTTAAATACGGCTTCACTGAGCTTTAAGTCGGAAAGATAAACTGATATTCTAACGAAACCTTAATAGTGTAGCTAGGAACATTTATGAGATGAAGAGATTAACGTAGGAAAGGGTTTCCTAGAAATTTGAAATGTGTCAGCGCAGAGATGCCAAAAACAAAAGGAACGCGCCGAAATTACGTTTAGGGATTATTTGGGGGAAACCGTTTTAGACAGGTTATGGAATTATTTCGGCGAAACAGTTAGAGACATTTTAAAAGATGATTTAGGATATGATTTAGGATATGTAAATTACTATTTCGGGCTTTTCATAGCCAGATTTCTTAGTATTTCGTAGGTGTGTGTTGTCTGGAACCTATGATTTGGATTGTGTGGGTTGCTATTTTTTGACTTTTCATAGCCAGATTTCTTAGTCTTTCGTAGGTGTGTGTTGTCTGAAACCTATGATTTGGATTGTGTGGATTGCTATTTTTTGACTTTTCTGAGCTGGATTTCATAGCCTTTCGTAGGGATGTGTTGACTGAAACCTATGATTTGGGATGAGTGGTTTGCTTTTTGGACTTTTCAGAGCTGGATTTCTTAGCCGTTCATAGGTGAGTGCTGTCTGAAACCTATGATTTGGGATGGTTAATTTGCTATTTTTGACTTTTCTGAGCTAGGTTTCTTAGCCTTTCATAGGTGTGTGTTGTCAGAAAATTATGATTTGGGATGTATAGTTTGCTATTGCAGGCTTTTCTGAGCTAAGGTTTCCTAGTATTTCGTAGGTGAATGTTGTCTGAAACCAATAGTTTGGGATGAGTAGTTTGCTATTTCAGGCTTTTATGAGCTAGGAATCTTAGTATTTCGTAGGTGTGTGTTGACTGAAACTTATGATTTGGGATATGTAATTTGCTATTTCCGACTTTTCATAACCAGATTTCTTAGTCTTTTGTAGGTGTGTGGTGTCTGAAACCTATGATTTGGGATGTGTGGGTTGCTATTTTTTGACTTTTCTGAGCTGGATTTCTTAGCCTTTCGTAGGTGTGTGTTGACTGAAACCTACGATTTGGGATGGTTAATTTGCTATTTTTGACTTTTCTGAGCTAGATTTCTTAGCCTTTCATAGGTGTGTGCATTCAGAAAATTATGATTTGGGAGGTGTAGTTTGCTTTTTGGACTTTTCAGAGCTAGGATTCTTAGTCACTCATAGGTGTTTGTTGTCTGAAACTTCGAGTTTGGGATGAGTAGTTGGATATTTCAGACTTTTCTGAGCTAAGGTTTCTTAGTATTTCGTAGGTGAATGTTGTCTGAAACTTATGATTTGGGATATGTAAATTACTATTTCGGGCTTTTCTGAGTTGGATTTCTTAGTCTTTCATAGATGTGTGGTGTCTGAAACCTATGATTTGGGATGAGTGGTTTGCTTTTTGGACTTTTCTGAGCTGGATTTCTGAGCCTTTCGTAGGTGTGTGTTGACTGAAACCTATGATTTGGGATGTGTAGTTTGCTATTTTTGACTTTTCTGAGCTAGGTTTCTTAGCCTTTCATAGGTATGTGTTGTCAGAAAATTGTGTTTTGGGATGTGTAGTTTTCTATTTCAGGCTTTTCTGAGCTAAGGTTTCCTAGTATTTCGTAGGTGAAAGTTGTCTGAAACCAATAGTTTGGGATGAGTAGTTTGCTATTTTTGACTTTTCTGAGCTAGGTTTCTTAGTCTTTCGTTGGTGTGTGTTGACTGAAACCTATGATTTGGGATATGTAGTTTGCTATTTTTGACTTTTCTGAGCTGGATTTATTAGCCTTTCATAGGTGTGTGATGACTGAAACCTATGATTGGGATGAGTGGTTTGCTATTTTTGTCTTTTCTGAGCTAGATTTCTTAGCCTTTCATAGGTATGTGTTGTCAGAAAATTAAGATTTGGGATGTGTAGTTTGTTATTTGGACTTTCAGAGCTATGATTCTTAGTCCATCATAGGCGTTTGTTGTCTGAAACTTCTAGTTTGGGGTGAGTAGTTTGCTATTTCAGGCTTTTCTGAGCTAAGGTTTCTTAGTCTTTCATAGGTGAATGATGTCTGAAACCTATGATTTGGGATATGTAAATTACTATTTCGGGCTTTTTTAAGCTAGATTTCTTAGTCTTTCGTTGGTGTGTGTTGTCTGAAACCTATGATTTGGGATGGGTGGATTGCTACTTTTGACTTTGCTGAGCTGGATTTCTTAGCCTTTCATAGGTGTTTGTTGTCTGAAACCTATAGTTTGGGATGAATAGTTTGCTATTTTTGACTTTTCTGAGCTAGGTTTCTTAGCCGTTCATAGGTGAGTGTTGGCTGAAACCTATGATTTGGGATATGTAAATTACTATTTCGGACTTTTCTGAGTTGGATTTCTTAGTCTTTCATAGGTATGTGTTGTCTGAAACCTATGATTTGGGATGTGTGGGTTGCTATTTTTTTACTTTTCCGAGCTGGATTTCTTAGCCGTTCATAGGTGAGTGCTGTCTGAAACTTATGATTTGGGATGGTTAATTTGCTATTTCCGGCTTTTATTAGCTAGGTTTCTTAGCCTTTCATAGGTGTGTGTTGTCAGAAAATTATGATTTGGGATGTGTAGTTTGCTATTTGGACTTTTCAGAGCTAGGATTCTTAGTCCATCATAGGTGTTTGTTGTCTGAAACCAATAGTTTTGGATGAGTAGTTTGCTATTTCAGGCTTCTCTGAGCTAGATTTCTTAGCCTTTCATTGGTGTGTGCTTTCAAAAAGTTATGATTATGCTTTCAAAAAATAAAATTATGATAATTTCCCCAATAAATTTTTTATTGGGGAAATTAGAATTGAATTGTGTTCTTTGGTAAAATTCAGAATAGAACTCGAATATTCACGATCAAAGTATAACTTTTCCTATCTACTATGAAAAATTTGGAACAGAACTTTAAATTTCTTCATCTCATTGAGAAAAAAATCGGAACTGAAGTGGAAATTTTTATATTATTTTGGGAGAATAGATTTGATCAATAACTTATTTCATTTTCATTGAGAAAATTCAGAATCGAAGTTGAACTTTTCTTCTTCCGGGAAAATATTTGGAACAGAACTTTAATTTTTTTCATCTCTTTGAGAAAGGTCGGAACTGAATTTAAGAAAATTTAGAATTAAAGTGAAACTTTTTATCTTCATGGAAAATAATCACAATCATAGTATAACTTTTCCTATCTTCTACGGAAAAATTTAGAAGTGTCCAACTCAGAAAAGCCCGAAATAGTAATTTACATATCCCAAATCATAATTTTCTGAAAGCACACACCAATGAAAGGCTAAGAAATCTAGCTCAGAAAAGCCTGAAATAGCAAACTACTCATCCCAAACTATAGGTTTCAGACAACAAACACCTATGATGGACTAAGAATCCTAGCTCTGAAAAGTCCAAATAGCAAACTACACATCCCAAATCATAATTTTCTGACAACACACACCTATGAATGGCTAAGAAACCTAGCTAATAAAAGCCGGAAATAGCAAATTAACCATCCCAAATCATAAGTTTCAGACAGCACTCAACTATGAACGGCTAAGAAATCCAGCTCGGAAAAGTAAAAAAATAGCAACCCACACATCCCAAATCATAGGTTTCAGACAACACATACCTATGAAAGACTAAGAAATCCAACTCAGAAAAGTCCGAAATAGTAATTTACATATCCCAAATCATAGGTTTCAGCCAACACTCACCTATGAACGGCTAAGAAACCTAGCTCAGAAAAGTCAAAAATAGCAAACTATTCATCCCAAACTATAGGTTTCACACAACAAACACCTATGAAAGGCTAAGAAATCCAGCTCAGAAAAGTCAAAAGTAGCAATCCACCCATCCCAAATCATAGGTTTCAGACAACACACACCAATGAAAGACTAAGAAATCTAGCTTAGAAAAGCCCGAAATAGTAATTTACATATCCCAAATCATAGGTTTCAGACATCATTCACCTATGAAAGACTAAGAAACCTTAGCTCAGAAAAGCCTGAAATAGCAAACTACTCACCCCAAACTAGAAGTTTCAGACAACAAACGCCTATGATGGACTAAGAATCATAGCTCTGAAAAGTCCAAATAGCAAACTACACATCCCAAATCTTAATTTTCTGACAACACATACCTATGAAAGGCTAAGAAATCTAGCTCAGAAAAGACAAAAATAGCAAACCACTCATCCCAATCATAGGTTTCAGTCAACACACACCTATGAAAGGCTAATAAATCCAGCTCAGAAAAGTCAAAAATAGCAAACTACATATCCCAAATCATAGGTTTCAGTCAACACACACCAACGAAAGACTAAGAAACCTAGCTCAGAAAAGTCAAAAATAGCAAACTACTCATCCCAAACTATTGGTTTCAGACAACATTCACTACGAAATACTAGGAAACCTTAGCTCAGAAAAGCCTGAAATAGCAAACTACACATCCCAAATCATAATTTTCTGACAACACATACCTATGAAAGGCTAAGAAACCTAGCTCAGAAAAGTCAAAAATAGCAAACTACACATCCCAAATCATAGGTTTCAGTCAACACACACCTACGAAAGGCTCAGAAATCCAGCTCAGAAAAGTCCAAAAAGCAAACCACCCATCCCAAATCATAGGTTTCAGACACCACACATCTATGAAAGACTAAGAAATCCAACTCAGAAAAGCCCGAAATAGTAACTTACATATCCCAAATCATAAGTTTCAGACAACATTCACCTACGAAATACTAAGAAACCTTAGCTCAGAAAAGTCTGAAATATCCAACAACTCATCCCAAACTCGAAGTGTCAGACAACAAACACCTATGAGTGACTAAGAATCCTAGCTCTGAAAAGTCCAAAAAGCAAACTACACCTCCCAAATCATAATTTTCTGAAAGCACACACCTATGAAAGGCTAAGAAATCTAGCTCAGAAAAGTCAAAAATAGCAAATTAACCATCCCAAATCGTAGGTTTCAGTCAACACACACCTACGAAAGACTAAGAAATCTGGTTATGAAAAGTCGGAAATAGCAAATTACATATCCCAAATCATAAGTTTCAGTCAACACAAACCTACGAAATATTAAGATTCCTAGCTCATAAAAGCCTGAAATAGCAAACTACTCATCCCAAACTATTGGTTTCAGACAACATTCACCTACGAAATACTAGGAAACCTTAGCTCAGAAAAGCCTGAAATAGCAAACTACACATCCCAAATCATAATTTTCTGACAACACACACCTATGAACGGCTAAGAAATCTAGCTCTGAAAAGTCCAAAAAGCAAACCACTCATCCCAAATCATAGGTTTCAGTCAACACACCCCTACGAAAGGCTATGAAATCCAGCTCAGAAAAGTCAAAAAATAGCAATCCACACAATCCAAATCATAGGTTTCAGACAACACACACCTACGAAAGACTAAGAAATCTGGCTATGAAAAGTCAAAAAATAGCATCCCACACAATCCAAATCATAGGTTTCAGACAACACACACCTACGAAATACTAAGAAATCTGGCTATGAAAAGCCCGAAATAGTAATTTACATATCCCAAATCATAAGTTTCAGACAACATTCACCTACGAAATACTAGGAAACCTTAGCTCAGAAAAGCCTGAAATAGCAAACTATTCATCCCAAACTAGAAGTTTAAGACAACAAACGCCTATGAGAGACTAAGAATCATAGCTCTGAAAAGTCCAACTTTCAAACTACACATCCCAAATCATAATTTTCTGACAGCACATACCTATGAAGGGCTCAGAAAACCAGCTCAGAAAAGTCAAAAACTGCAACCCATCCATCCCAAATCATAGGTTTCAGACAACACACACCAACGAAAGACTAAGAAATCTAGCTCAGAAAAGTCCGAAATAGTAATTTACATATCCCAAATCATAAGCTTCAGACAACACACATCAACGAAAGACGGGGCTCGGGGAGAGCCTTTGAGTGTCTGTGGGACCCTTGAGGGCCGGGTGGTCCTTTGGGAGCTTGGTGGGGACCTTTGAGGACCGGGCGCTTCCTTCGGGTTGGGGATGGTGGGATCGGAACCCTTTGGGGTTGGGGTAGAGGACCTCACGACACTGTTCAAATGGAACTTGTGTATTGTAACGATCTCAGAGTTTCATCCTCAAATCTTCTTCTAAAATCTCTTCAAAAATCATCTTTTAAAACGTCTCTAACTGTTTCGCCGAAATAATTCCCTAAAATAATAATTTGTTCTGAAAAGATATAATAAAGCCTTAAAAAAGTATTAAAATGGTGGCTCAGGAGCCTTTGGGGTGCCGGGGACCCTTTGGGAATCCGGAGAACCTTTGAGGACCGGGGGGTTCCTTCGGGGTTGGGGTAGGGGGATCAGAACCCTTTGGGGTTGTGGTAGGGGACCTCACAACACTGTTCAAATGGAACTTGTGTATTATAACGACCACACTCAAAACCTCTTCTAAAATCATCTTTTAAATCATCTTTTAAAATGTCTCTAACTGTTTCACCGAAATAATTCCATAACCTGTCTAAAACGGTTTCGCCCAAATAATACCTAAACGTAATTTCGGCGTGTTCCTTTTGTTTTTGGCATCTCTGCGCTGACACATTTCAAATTTCTAGGGAACCCTTTCCTACGTTAATCTCTTCATCTCATAAATGTTCCTAGCTACACTATTAAGGTTTCGTTAGAATATCAATTTATCTCTCCGACTTAAAGCTCAGTGAAGCCGTATTTAAAAATAGAATATTAATTTTTCTCTCTGACCTAAAGAACGTTTATCCCTCAGACCTAAGATTAAAGAAGCCATAATGTTTGTTTCTTAATTCCCCTTTCGTGAACCAATAATTCCCCAACCGATTATGTAAATCAATTTCTCAGGTTAGGTTAGCCTAAAGATCAAAGAAACCATAATGTTTCTTAATTCCCCCTCGTGAATCAATAATTTCCCCGCCGATTATGTAAATCAAGTTCTCAGGTTAGGTTAGCCTAAAGATCAAAGAAGCCATGTTTGTTTCTTAATCCCCCATTCGTGAATCAATACATTCCCCCGCCGATTATGTAAATCAATTTCTCAGGTTAGACTAGCCAAACAACAAAGAAGCCATGTTTGTTTCTTAATTCCCCTTCGCGAATTAATAATTCTCTTCGATTATGTAAATCAATTTCTCAGAAATCTAGTTCCCCTCGGTATCATTGACCCCTTAGTGGATCAATAATCCATGCGTAAATTATCTAAAAAAGTTGTAGGTGGCAGCAGGGGTGGGCAATGGGGCTGGTACCCCCCCTTCTACTCAGGAGGAGGGCTGAAAGGTTGAAATATAGTATTGGTTATTGGGACCCGGCTCAATGGTAACCGAAACTCTAGAAATTGGTATTTTGATACAAATAGATATATCAAAAGAATCATATTTTAATGCTGATTTCAAATATATAAGTTTCATCAAGTTTAATCCGACCCATCAAAAGTTACGCGCCTGAGAAAATTTGGCTGATTTTCGAAAAAAGGGCAAAGACCCCCTAAAAGTTATATAACCTGAATGAAAATCACACCATCATATTCCGCGTATCAGAGAATCCTACTGTAGAGGTTTCAAGCTCCTATCTATAAAAATGTGGAATTTTGCATTTTTTGCCAGACGAAAGATCACGGGTGCGTGTTTATTTTTTTTTTGTTTTTGCCAGGGGTGATCGTATTGACCCAGTGGTCCTAGAATATCGTGGGAGGGCTCATTGGAATGGAAATTAAAAGTTCTAGTGCCCTTTTTAAGTGACCAAAAAAAATTGAGGGCATCTAGGCCCCCTCCCACGCTCATTGTCTTAGGATGACTTAATCCCCCGAAGTTCCCGGGAAGAGGGCTGAAAGTTATGAACTTTACCCAATGTTAACATATAGTACTGGTTATTGGGAAGTATACAGTACAGACGTTTTCAGGGGATATTTTTCCTGGTAGTGAGGGGGGGGGGTCGAGCAGGGACGTACGCAGGGGGGCCTCCGGGCCCGCCCCTCCCCAAAATCTCACGATTTTTTTTCATTTTCCCATAATTTTCTGATTTTTCTCACAGAATAATGGGTTTGAAGGATTTGCCCCCCCCCCCTGAAACAAATTGGCCCCCTCCCCCGAAACAAATTCCTGCGTATGTGCCTGGGGTCGGGGGTTATGTAGGAGGATCTTTCCATGAAGGAAGTTTTCATGGGGGAAGGGACATTGCTATGAAGGGGACACCGGACATCCCAGCATTATTTAAAAAAAGATCAGAAATTAAATACAAAAAAACAAGTTTTTCAACCGCAACAGCAGCAACATCAAAACTTTAAACGAACAGAAAATATTACATATATGATTGGGTTCACCCCCTAGTCAATACCTCACTCATTAAGCCAGAGATCTTTTAGTACTTTCATAAGAGCCATCTATTCTAATTAACGGCCTTTGTGATTAAGCGGCCATTTTTAAAGAATTGGAACAATATTTGAACTTTCGCTTACAGAGCAAGGTATTGACTAGGGGGCGAACCCCCTAATATATGTATTAAAAATATATGAATATAGAAGTTCGTTACGTAAGTTAATTCGTAAGTTACGTATATTTATTACTAATAAAAACGTTCGTAAATAAAATGAAACAAGTTTCGAGAAAGCCATTTAACCAAATAAAAGTAAATTAATATGAAAATTTTGTTTTAATTATTCATGTACTGTGAGCCAAGATCAAAACCTGCATTTATTCAAAAATGTTCAAAAATTAAATAAAAAAAACAAGTTTTTTTTTAACTGAAAGTAAGGAGCGACATTAAAACTTAAAACGAACAGAAATTATTCCCTATATGAAAGGGGCTGTCCCGTCCTCAACGCCTTTCTCTTTACGCTAAAGTTTGACTTTCTCACAATTCTATTTTTTTTAAACAATAAAAAACTTTAGCGTAAAGAGCAATGCGTTGAGGAGGGGACAGCCCCTTTCATGTACGGAATAATTTCTGTTTGTTTTAAGTTTGTTTTAATTTCTGTTTGTTAAATGTCGCTCCTTACTTTCAGTTAAAAAAAACTGGTTTTTTTTTATTTAATAGCATAAAGAGTGAGGTATTGACGAGAAAATTACTTTCCCCATGGAAAGATCCTACCACGTACCCCCCCCCCCACCAGAAAAATCCCCCTTTATGCGTCTGTATGCTTCGCAATAACCTATAAAATATGTAAGAAATGGGCAAAGTTCACAACATGCAGCCCTTCCCCCGGGGACTTTGGGAGATTAATTTATCTTTAAGGACATAGTTATTAGATTTTTCAACTATGCTGAACAAAATACCTATCTCAAAATCTTGATCAGGTGACTTTGAGAAAAAATTAGTGGGAGAAGGGGCCTAGTTGCCCACCAATTGTTTTGGTCAGTTAAATAGGGCACAAGAATTTTTAATTTCCGTTCAAATGAGCCATCTTACATTATTCTACGACCACTGGGTCGATACGATCATCCTGAAAAAAAAAACACACACACACAAATAAACACGCTTCCGTGATCTTTCTTATGGGAAAATTAAAACATTCCACATTTTTGAAAACATGAGCTAAAAACCTCTACAGTAGGGTCCTCTTATACACTGAATCTGATAATATGATTTTCATTGAGATTCCATGGCTTTTAGGGGTTGTTTTCTCCTTTTTCGAAAATGAGGCAAATTTTCTCAGGCTCGGAAGTTTTGAGGAGTAAAACTAAACTTGATAAAACTTATATATTTGAAATCAGCATAAAAATTCTATTCCCTTGATGTGTTTAATGGAATCAAAATTTCGTTTTTTAGAGTTACGGTTACTATTGAGTCGGGTCGCTCCTTACTTACAGTTCGTTACCACAAACTGTTTGGTTTGGGATCCGATGCCCGGTGAAAATGACGACCTTGAATCAATATTTGAATTTATCAAACTTTCGGCCATCACACATTCTTTTAGCATATGACCCTTGTGTATGTTATGCATCTATGATTGACACAAACTTCTTTTTTGTCTGAACAGCTTTCGTCTAAGCCAGCAAGGATTTCACTGTAGGATTCTGTAAAAATCTGATGTGTCTAATTTTAGCTTCCACTGCATAGTTAATCTTAATTTAAGATAATGTTTGATTCCGAACAACAAATACTATACATGCGGGATTTTGTTCTTAATATATTCAGTTTTGGGAAGGCTCAGATATTTCACATTATTTTAAATTTTTATATTGTATATTTGTTACAGCTTTCAAAACTTGTGAAAACGATCAAAATGCACAAAATAGCTGTGCTCTCAGCGATGAAGGAGCCACATGTATACCAAACAACTATGGTGGATTCTTTTGTATCTGTTCATCTAACGATTATGTGTCTCTAAATACTTCAGCCACAACACAGATATGTAAACGCAAGTATTTATTTTTCACTCATTGAAAGAAGTTTTTGGTATGGTAGTTGCTTTTGTAACATCTCACATAAGCAGAAGTAAGGCTTCGGAAAAACTTATATTCTGGCTCTATTTCTGAAGTGTTGCAGGTCCAGAACACCAATACTCATGAGCTATGAGTAGTATTGTGCATAAGAGCGATATTTGTTACTTCTAGAGCAGCCTCTCAGACAGGGTTGATGCACTAGATTTTTTTTTTCATTTGTAGTAATACAGATACGCGTTGTTGTTGCTGGGTGCAAATGTGTGTTTTTCTTTTCTATTTTTTTCTCATTCGTTACTCCGGTATTTTTGCATTGTGGTAAACCAATTTTCAAATAAAAAAATAAAAGGATGTCATAATATGTGTAATCTATTATCAGACTATTGAGGGAGATAACTTTTTGACTGTTTCGTTTGACCTATTTGGTCAAACTTGTTTTTTTATTTAATTTTTGATCGTTTTTTTAAATAATGCCAGGAAATCTGGCCCCACCTCCATGGAGTAACCCCCTCCCACGGAAATATCCTCTAGACAATTCAATCCCGGTGAAAAGTTTACCCCGGACAATTACTCTTAACCACTCTGCGCGTAAAATTGAGACGGAAAAGAGAAAGTAAGACATATAAAAAGAATTTTGCATAAGAATTCTGGAAAATTCCCCCCGTGTGTAATTTCCCCTGACAAGTTCACTCCCTGGGAACTTTCCTTCCCATGGAAAATTCCCCCATGGAAAAACTCCTAGCAGAAAATGCCCCCTCCTCCACAAGAAAATGTATGCTTCAAATGTATGCTTGAGTTATCCCTTCAACGAAAGATATTCTCACAGGGAACACTTGACAATATAATGAAAACTGATTCTCCCCCATTGGACTATTTTATGAAACTTTTACTATGTGACTCAAATGCTTATACTCAATTTATTGATATATTAATTGAAACAAAGCAGAATAATATCGTGGATATACTTTTGAAAACATTGCCATAGATTCAATGTAGATGGCTCCCCCTTTGAAAAAAGTAGCGTCACAGAGTTACTCCTCTCACCATTCCTTCCCTCTGAATTTATCGAACGAGGATCAGTTTCGTTTTAGCTGTGAGAGAGTTGACATTGGAAACCAAAAAAATGCTCTATACATGTCCACTATGCATGTACACTCTTGGCAGTTGGTCATCATGCGAGAATTGTACAATTATTGATGACTATAATGAAAAGTGCAAATTATGTAATCCTTGTAAATTACATAGAGGATATGCAGTACAAATTAAAGGATGTAATTCATGTCTTGAAGAGATTTGTGACTCTCACCCTAGAGGACATCTATGCTCCAATTGTCACTATGACAAATTTGATCAGTGGGAGAATACTTACCCTGGTATGATTGGAAAGAACCCCAAACGTGATTGTAGTTTATTTCTAAGAGATTAGTATCGTCGTGGATTTAAATTATTTTTGGAGGAAGAATCAATTTGGTTTCTATGTCATCGTTGTGACGACACTGCCTATTATGACTATAAACCTAGTGATTTTTATTTGGCAGTTACCGAATGTGATTCACCATTTGAAATACTGTATGTGATATTGCTTCAAATAGACAGATTGAAACACGTGAATTTCATAATATGAATGCAAATAGTATCATTGACTATACAAAGAGATATGACAAGAGTGAAGTTACATTATACTGTAGAAAATGTGACCCTGACTTTGCAGCCAATCAAGATCAATATACAGTGAATCCAAATGATTTACCAGCATTAGTGATTCACGACAGTTGCCTATACACCGAAGAAGAAGAAATCTAAAGTGAAGAATAAAGACAATGTTGTATATACATTTTTCATTTATTAATAAACAAATTCACATACATTTTTTAAAGACCTTACTCGTAGGGCACTAAAATCAACATTATACTGGTCTTAGAGGATATTTTCCACCATAAAGTCGTTCAGACGTGGATTGTCTACAGAAATGTTTGAGAAACTGCTTGTAAGTGTAGCCGCGACATTTTCTTTAGTAAAACCTGGAAAAAACTTTTTTTTTCCACAAAGGACATTTTTCAAAGAAAAGTAAAGAGCTGCTACACTAAATCAAAGATGAGCAGAAATAATGTCAAATAATTGTTCAAAAGTAAATCTTCTATAAACTTACTTCTAATGGTATATTTGTTAGAGTGAGAAAAACTTTTTTTTCCACAAGAGGATATTTTTCAACTAAATGTAAAGAGCTGCTATACTAAATCAAAGATGAGCAGAAATAATGTCGAATAATTGTTCAAACGTAAATTTTCTGTAAACTTACTTCTAATGGTATATTTGTTAGAGTGACAAAAACTTTTCTTTCCACAAAGGACATTTTTCAACTAAAAGTAAAGAGCTGCTACACTAAATCAAAGATGAGCAGAAATAATGTTGAATAATTGTTCAAACATAAATTTTCTATAAACTTACTTCTAATGGTATATTTGTTAGAGTGACAAAAACTTTTTTTCCACAAAGGACATTTTTCAACTAAAAGTAAAGAGCTGCTATACTAAATCAAAGATGAGCAGAAATAATGTCGAATAATTGTTCAAACATAAACTTTCTATAAACTTACTTCTAATGGTATATTTGTTAGAGTGACAAAAACTTTTTTTCCACAAAGGACATTTTTCACCTAAAAGTAAAGACCTCCTACACTAAATCAAAGATGAGCAGAAATAATGTCGAATAATTGTTCAAACGTAAATTTTCTGTAAACTTACTTCTAATGGTATATTTGTTAGAGTTAAAAAAAACCTTTTTTTCCACAAAGGATTTTTTTCAAAGAATAGTAAAGAGCTACTACACTAATTCAAAGATGAGCAGAAATAATGTCGAATAATTGTTCAAACATAAATTTTCTATAAACTTACTTCTAATGGTATATTTGTTAGAGTGACAAAAACTTTTTTTCCACAAAGGACATTTTTCACCTAAAAGTAAAGACCTCCTACACTAAATCAAAGATGAGCAGAAATAATGTCGAATAATTCTTCAAACGTAAATTTTCTGTAAACTTACTTCTAATGGTATATTTGTTAGAGTGACAAAAACTTTTTTCCACAAAGGACATTTTTCATCTAAAAGTAGAGATACTACACTAAATCAAAGATGAGCAGAAATAATGTCGAATAATTGTTCAAACGTAAATTTTCTGTAAACTTACTTCTAATGGTATATTTGTTAGTGACAAAAACTTTTTTTTCCACAATGGAAATTTTTCAACTGAAACTAAAGAGCTGCTACACTAAATCAAAGATGAGCAGAAATAATGTCGAATAATTGTTCAAACGTAAATTTTCTGTAAACTTACTTCTACTGGTATATTTGTTAGAGTGACAAAAACCTTTTTTTTTCACAATGGATATTTTTCAACTATAAGTAAAGAGCTGCTACACTAAATCAAAGATGAGCAGAAATAATGTTGAATAATTCTTCAAACGTAAATTTTCTGTAAACTTACTTCTAATAATATATTTGTTAGAGTGACAAATTTTTTTTCCACAAAGGACATTTTTCAACCAAAAGTAAAGAGCTGCTACACTAAATCAAAGATGAGCAGAAAAAATGTCGAATAATTGTTCTAACGTAAATTTTCTGTGAACTTACTTCTAATGGTATATTTGTTAGAGTGACAAGAGCCTTTTTTCCACATGAGGATATTTTTCAACTAAAAGTAAAGAGCTGCTACACTAAATCAAAGATTAGCGGAAATAATGTTGAATAATTGTTCAAACGTAAATTTTCTGTAAACTTACTTCTAATGGTATATTTGTTAGAGTGACAAAAACTTGATTTTTTTCCACAAAGGACATTTTTCAACTAAAAGTAAAGAGCTGCTACACTAAATCAAAGATGAGCAGAAATAATGTCGAATAATTGTTCAAACGTAAATTTTCTGTAAACTTACTTCTAATGGTATATTTTTTGGAGTGACAAAAACTTTTTTTCCACAAGAGGACATTTTTCAACTAAAAGTAAAGAGCTGCTACACCAAATCAAAGATGAGCAGAAATAAAGTCAAATAATTGTTCAAACGTAAATTTTCTGTAAACTTACTTCTAATGGTAATTTTGTTTGAGTGACAAAAACTTTTTTTCCACAAAGAACATTTTTCAACTAAAAGTAAAGAGCTGCTACACTAAATCAAAGATTAGCGGAAATAATGTTGAATAATTGTTCAAACGTAAATTTTCTGTAAACTTACTTCTAATGGTATATTTGTTAGAGTGAAAATTTTTTTTTCCACAAAGGACATTTTTCAACTAAAAGTAAAGAGCTGCTACATTAAATAAAAGATGAGCAGAAATAATGTCGAATAATTGTTCAAACGTAAATTTTCTGTAAACTTACTTCTAATAATATATTTGTTAGCGTGACAAAAACTTTTTTTTCACAAAAGATATTTTTCAACTAAAAGTAAAGAGCTGCTACACTAAATCAAAGTTGATTAGAAATAATGTCGAATAATTGTTCAAACGTAAATTTTCTGTAATCTTACTTCTAATGGTATATTTGTTAGAGTGACAAAAACTTTTTTTCCACAAAAGATATTGTTCAACTAAAAGTAAAGAGCTGCTACACTAAATCAAAGATGAGCAGAAATAATGTCGAATAATTGTTCAAACGTAAATTTTCTATAAACTTACTTCTAATGTTATATTTTTTTAGAGTAGCAGAAACATTTTTTTCCACAAAGAATAGTTTTTTCAAATAAAAGTAAAGAGCTGCTACATTAAATCAAAGATGTACAGAAATAAAGTCGAAAAATTTTTTAAGCGTAAATTTTCCCTAACTATTAGATTACATTTTTTTGAACCAGAGAAATGTATGGTCATATGATTTTATTGTAAAAGCCACTATACTTTATAAAATTCATTATTTCATGTTTCATCTCTTTAAAATTTCCTGAAAGTTTCAAATAAATATACCCAATCATACAGGAGTTTGGATTTCATTACGGAGCTCTGAAGGTAAAAGTAAAATCTTTAACGTGAAATAAAAAACAAAATTTAAACTTACATTAGCCATTGAAGGACCGGTTACTTCGTTTGGGATATTCATTACTATATTTATATATATATCTTTATTTCAATATGCACTGAAGTTAAAACCATCAAGCACCAAATAACATACGGTAATAACGGTATATTTCGTTCAATAATTAAATTAACAAATGTTATTTAGAAGTACAGAACAAGTTCATATAGGACTTCATTCATTTGCAAATGACTTTCACAGTCCCCTCTCAATGAAACAGTTAAATCAAATCTGATAACATATTAAAATGACATTGAGAAAAAGAAGCATTCTAATATCGCATTGGAAATTAATAACACTATGCCATTGTATGACTTGTATTTCAGAAATAAAGTTGCATCTATTGTTCACGAGGGATAATTAACATATTAAATGACATTGAGAAAAAATTGTCATTTATGCGTGAGAGAACCACCATCCTCCCCCCCCCCAACACAACCTACTTTCAGAGAATATTAGCGGTTTCTGAATAAAATCGAAACACATCTGACACACTTCCCAATGCCAAAACTATGTTTCCGTTATCCAATTACACTTAAAATAATGATAAATGATAAGCTAAAAACTTTTCTTTTATTCACAAATAATTTCTTTTAGATGTATTAGAAATCTATAAAGGGCGTTTTGCATTAGGAATAGAAATCACATAAGGTTATTTCCCCCTTTTTTTCGTAAATAAGACCAATTTTCTCATGCGCGTAACTTTTAATGGGCAAATTAAACTTGATCAAACTTATATGTTTGAAATCAGCATACAATTCTGATTCTTTGATGTATCTATTGTTATCAAAACACAATTTTTAGAGTTCCGGTTACTATTGAGCCGGGTCGCTCCTTACTTACAGTTCGTTACCACGAACTGTTTGAAATTTGCTATTCACGTGATTCCTAGACACGTTTTCTTGCGTGCACTGGAAAATTACAATGCATGTATCTGTTTATTTTCCCACAAAAGAGCTTGTATAAAATCGTGAGTAATCTGAACAGTTTCTAAGGTATGTTGGAACTAGTGGTTACTGTTTTACGGTTTTCGAAACAATAAGGGAGAATCCGCTAATATTCTCTGAAAGTAGGTTGTGTTGGGGGGGGGATGGTTGTTCTCTCACGCATAAATGACAGTTTTTTCTCAATGTCATTCAATATGTTATTTATACCTCGTGAACAATAGATGTAACTTTATTTCTGAAAAACAAGTCATAAAATGGCATAATGTTATTAATTTACAATGCGGTATTAGAATGCTTCTTTTTCTCAATGTCATTTTAATATGTTATCTGATTTGATATAACTGTTTCATTGAGAGGGGGCTGTGAAGGTCATTTGCAAAAGAATGAAGTCCTATATGAACTTGTTCTGTACTTCTAAATAACATTTGTTAATTTAATTATTGAAAGAAATATACCGTTATCACCGTATATTACTTGGTGTTTGATGGTTTTAACTTCAGTGCATATTGAAATAAAGATATATATAAATATAGTGATGAATATCCCAAATGAAGTCGCCGGTCCTTCAATGGCTAATGTAAGTTTAAATTTTATTTTTTATTGCACGTAAAAGATTTTACTTTTACTTTCAGAACTCCGTAATGAAATACAAACTCCTGTATTATTGGGTATATTAATTTGAAACTTTCAGGTAATTTTAAAGAGATGAAACATGAAATAATGAATTTTATAAAGTATAGTGGCTTTTACAATAAAATAATATGACCATACATTTCTCTGGTTCAAAAAATGTAATCTCATAGTTTGGGAAAATTTACGCTTAAACAATTATTCGACTTTATTTCTGTACATCTTTGATTTAATATAGCAGCTCTTTACTTTTAGTTTAAAAGATATTCTTTGTGGAAAAAAAAAGTTTCTGCGACTCTAACAAATATAAAATTAGAAGTAAGTTTAGAGAAAATTTACGTTTGAATAATTATTCGACATTATTTCTGCTCATCTTTGATTTAGTGTAGCAGCTCTTAACTTTTAGTTGAAAAATGTCCTTTGTGGAAAAAAAGTTTTTGTCACTCTAAAAAATATACAATTAGAAGTAAGTTTACAGAAAATTTACGTTTGAACAATTATTCGATATTATTTCTGCTCATCTTTGATTTAATGTAGCAGCTCTTTACTTTTAGTTGAAAAATGTCTTTGGTGGAAAAAAAGTTTTTGTTACTCTTACAAATAAACGATTAGAAGTAAGTTTATAGAAAATTTACGTTTGAACAATTATTCGACATTATTTCTGCTCAGCTTTGATTTAGTGTAGCAGCTCTTAACTTTTAGTTGAAAAATGTCCTTTGTGGAAAAACAGTTTTGTCACTCTAACAAATATACAATTAGAAGTAAGTTTACGGAAAATTTTCGTTTGAACAATTATTTGGCATTATTTCTGCTCATCTTTGATTTAGTGTAGCAGCTCTTTACTTTTAGTTGAAAAATGTCCTCTTGTGGAAAAACAAGTTTTTGTCACTCTAAAAAATATACCATTAGAAGTAAGTTTACAGAAAATTTACGTTTGAACAATTATTCGACATTATTTCTGCTTATCTTTGATTTAGTGTAGCAGCTCTTTACTTTTAGTTGAAAAAAGTCCTTTGTGGAAAAACAGTTTTGTCACTCTAACAAATACACCATTAGAAGTCAGTTTACAGAAAATTTACGTTTGAACAATTATTAAACATTATTTCTGCTCATCTTTGATTTAGTGTAGCAGCTCTTTACTTTTAGTTGAAAAATATCCTCATGTGGAAAAAAAACTTTTGTCACTCTAAAAAATATACCATTAGAATTAAGTCTACAGAAAATTTACGTTTGAACAATTATTCGACATTATTTCTGCTCATCTTTGATTTAGTGTAGCAGCTCTTTACTTTTAGCTGAAAAATATACATTGTGGAAAAAAAAGTTTTTGTCACTCTAACAAATATACCATTAGAAGTAAGTTTGCAGAAAATTTACGTTTGAACAATTATTTGACATTATTTCTGCTCATCTTTGATTTAGTCTAGCAGCTCTGTTCTTTTAGTTGAAAAATGTCCTTTATGGAAAAAAAAGTTTTTGTCACTAACAAATATACCATTAGAAGTAAGTTTACTGAAAATTTACTTTTGAAGAATTATTCGACATTATTTCTGCTCATCTTTGATTTAGTGTAGCAGCTCATTACTTTTAGTTGAAAAATATCCATTGTGGAAAAAAAGGTTGTTTTTCACTCTAACAAATATACCATTAGAAGCAAATTTACATAAAATTTACGTTTGAACAATTATTCGTCATTATTTCTGCTCATCTTTGATTTAGTGTAGCAGCTCTTTACTTTTCTTTGAAAAACATCCTTTGTGGAAAAAAAAAGGTTTTTGTCACTCTAACAAATATACCATTAGAAGTAAGTTTACACAAAATTTACGTTTGAACAATTATTTGGCATTATTTCTGCTCATCTGTGATTTAGTTTAGCAGCTCTTTACTTTTAGTTGAAAAATGTGCTTTTTGGAAAAAAGTTTTTGTCACTCTAACAAATATACCATTAGAAGTAAGTTTACAGAAAATTTACGTTTGAAGAATTATTCGACATTATTTCTGTTCATCTTTGATTTAGTGTAGCAGCTCTTTACTTTTCTTTGAAAAATATCCTTTTTGGAAAAAAAAGGTTTTTGTCACTCTAACAAATATACCATTAGAAGTAAGTTTACACAAAATTTACGTTTGAACAATTATTTGGCATTATTTCTGCTCATCTTTGATTTAGTGTAGCAGCTCTTTACTTTTAGTTGAAAAATATCCTCTTGTGGAAAAAAAAGTTTTTGTCACTCTAAAAAATATACCATTAGAAGTAAGTTTACAGAAAATTTACGTTTGAAGAATTATTCGACATTATATCTGCTCATCTTTGATTTAGTGTAGCAGCTCATTACTTTTAGTTGAAAAATATCCATTGTGGAAAAAAAGGTTTTTTTTTCACTCTAACAAATATACCATTAGAAGTAAATTTACAGAAACTTTACGTTTGAACAATTGTTCGACATTATTTCTGCTCATCTTTGATTTAGTGTAGCAGATCTTTACTTTTAGTTGAAAAATGTCCTTTGTGGAAAAAAGTTTTTGTCACTCTAACAAATATACCATTAGAAGTAAGTTTACAGAAAATTTACGTTTGAAGAATTATTCGATATTATTTCTGCTCATCTTTGATTTAGTGTAGCAGCTCTTTACTTTTCTTTGAAAAACATCCTTTGTGGAAAAAAAAGGTTTTTGTCACTCTAACAAATATACCATTAGAAGTAAGTTTACAGAAAATTTACGTTTGAACAATTATTCGACATTATTTCTGCTCATATTTGATTTAGTGTAGCAGCTCTTTACTTTTAGTTGAAAAATTTCCTTTGAAGAAAAAAAGTTTTTGTCACTAAAAAATATACCCTTATAAGTAAGTTTACAGAAAATTTACGTTTGAACA
Source organism: Artemia sinica (assembly GCA_027921565.1). Taxonomy (NCBI): domain Eukaryota; kingdom Metazoa; phylum Arthropoda; class Branchiopoda; order Anostraca; family Artemiidae; genus Artemia; species Artemia sinica. The sequence goes on along the minus strand of CM051258.1, from coordinate 83,971,350 downwards.
ATTATTCAACATTATTTCTGCTCATCTTTGATTTAGTGTAGCAGCTCTTTACTTTTAGTTGAAAAATGTCCTTTGTGGAAGAAAGTTTTTGACACTCTAACAAATATAACATTAGAAGTAAGTTTACAGAAAATTTACGTTTGAAGAATTATTCGACATTATTTCTGCTCATCTTTGATTTAGCATAGCAGCTCGTTATTTTTAAGTTGAAAATGTCCTTTGTGGAAAAAAAGTTTTTGTCACTCTAACAAATATACCATTAGAAGTAAGTTTACACAAAATTTACGTTTGAACAATTATTTGGCATTATTTCTGCTCATCTTTGATTTAGTGTAGCAGCTCTTTACTTTTAGTTGAAAAATATCCTCTTGTGGAAAAAAAAGTTTTTGTCACTCTAAAAAATATACCATTAGAAGTAAGTTTACAGAAAATTTACGTTTTAAGAATTATTCGACATTATTTCTGTTCATCTTTGATTTAGTGTAGCAGCTCTTTACTTTTAGTTGAAAAATGTCCTTTGTGGAAAAAAAAGGTTTTTGTCACTTTAGAAAATATACTATTAGAAGTAAGTATATTGAAAATTTACGTTTGAACAATTATTCGACATTATTTCTGCTCATCTTTGATTTAGTGTAGCAGCTCTTTACTTTTAGTTGAAAAATGTCCTTTGTGGAAAAAAAGTTTTTGTCACTAGCAAATATACCATTAGAAGTAAGTTTATAGAAAATTTACGTTTGAACAATTATTCGACATTATTTCTGCTCATCTTTGATTTAGTGTAGCAGCTCTTTACTTTTAGTTGAAAAATGTCCTTTGTCGAAAAACAGTTTTGTCACTCTAACAAATATACAATTAGAAGTAAGTTTACGGAAAATTTTCGTTTGAACAATTATTCGACTTTATTTCTGCTCATATTTGATTTAGTGTAGCAGCTCTTTACTTTTAGTTGAAAAGTGTCCTTTGTGGAAAAAAAGTTTTTGTCACTCTAAAAAATATATCATTGGACGTAAGTTTACAGAAAATTTACGTTTGAACAATTATTCGATATTATTTCTGCTCATCTTTGATTTAATGTAGCAGCTCTTTACTTTTAGTTGAAAAATGTCTTTGGTGGAAAAAAAAGTTTTCGTTACTCTTACAAATAAACGATTAGAAGTAAATTTATAGAAAATTTACGTTTGAACAATTATTCGACATTATTTCTGCTCAGCTTTGATTTAGTGTAGCAGCTCTTAACTTTTAGTTGAAAAATGTCCTTTGTGGAAAAACAGTTTTGTCACTCTAACAAATATACAATTAGAAGTAAGTTTACGGAAAATTTTCGTTTGAATAATTACTCGACTTTATTTCTGCTCATATTTGATTTAGTGTAGCAGCTCTTTACTTTTAGTTGAAAAATGTCCTCTTGTGGAAAAACAAGTTTTTATCACTTTAAAAAATATACTATTAGAAGTAAGTTTACAGAAAATTTACGTTTGAACAATTATTCGATATTATTTCTGCTTATCTTTGATTTAGTGTAGCAGCTCTTTACTTTTAGTTGAAAAAAGTCCTTTGTGGAAAAAAAAAGTTTTTGTCACTCTAACAAATACACCATTAGAAGTAAGTTTACAGAAAATTTACGTTTGAACAATTATTCAACATTATTTCTGCTCGTCTTTGATTTAGTGTAGCAGCTCTTTACTTTTAGTTGAAAAATATCCTCATGTGGAAAAAAAACTTTTGTCACTCTAAAAAATATACCATTAGAATTAAGTCTACAGAAAATTTACGTTTGAACAATTATTCGACATTATTTCTGCTCATCTTTGATTTAGTGTAGCAGCTCTTTACTTTTAGTTGAAAAATATCCTTTGTGGAAAAAAAAGTTTTTGTCACTAGCAAATATACCATTAGAAGTAAGTTTACAGAAAATTTACGTTTGAACAATTATTCGACATTATTTCTGCTCAGCTTTGATTTAGTGTAGCAGCTCTTAACTTTTAGTTGAAAAATGTCCTTTGTGGAAAAACAGTTTTGTCACTCTAACAAATATACAATTAGAAGTAAGTTTACTGAAAATTTTCGTTTGAACAATTATTCGACATTATTTCTGCTCATCTTTGATTTAGTGTAGCAGCTCATTACTTTTAGTTGAAAAATATCCATTGTGGAAAAAAAGGTTGTTTTTCACTCTAACAAATATACCATTAGAAGCAAATTTACATAAAATTTACGTTTGAACAATTATTCGTCATTATTTCTGCTCATCTTTGATTTAGTGTAGCAGCTCTTTACTTTTCTTTGAAAAACATCCTTTGTGAAAAAAAAAAGGTTTTTGTCACTCTAACAAATATACCATTAGAAGTAAGTTTACACAAAATTTACGTTTGAACAATTATTTGGCATTATTTCTGCTCATCTTTGATTTAGTGTAGCAGCTCTTTACTTTTAGTTGAAAAATATCCTCTTGTGGAAAAAAAGTTTTTGTCACTCTAAAAAATATACCATTAGAAGTAAGTTTACAGAAAATTTACGTTTGAAGAATTATTCGACATTATATCTGCTCATCTTTGATTTAGTGTAGCAGCTCATTACTTTTAGTTGAAAAATATCCATTGTGGAAAAAAAGGTTTTTTTTTCGCTCTAACAAGTATACCATTAGAAGTAAATTTACAGAAACTTTACGTTTGAACAATTGTTCGACATTATTTCTGCTCATCTTTGATTTAGTGTAGCAGATCTTTACTTTTAGTTGAAAAATGTCCATTGTGGAAAAAAGTTTTTGTCACTCTAACAAATATACCATTAGAAGTAAGTTTACAGAAAATTTACGTTTGAAGAATTATTCGACATTATTTCTGCTCATCTTTGATTTAGTGTAGCAGCTCTTTACTTTTCTTTGAAAATCAGCCTTTGTGGAAAAAAAAGGTTTTTGTCACTCTAACAAATATACCATTAGAAGTAAGTTTACAGAAAATTTACGTTTGAACAATTATTCGACATTATTTCTGCTCATATTTGATTTAGTGTAGCAGCTCTTTACTTTTAGTTGAAAAATTTCCTTTGTGGAAAAAAAGTTTTTGTCACTAAAAAATATACCCTTATAAGTAAGTTTACAGAAAATTTACGTTTAAACAATTATTCAACATTATTTCTGCTCATCTTTGATTTAGTGTAGCAGCTCTTTACTTTTAGTTGAAAAATGTCCTTTGTGGAAGAAAATTTTTGACACTCTAACAAATATAACATTAGAATGAAGTTTACAGAAAATTTACGTTTGAAGAATTATCCGACATTATTTCTGCTCATCTTTGATTTAGCGTAGCAGCTCGTTATTTTTAAGTTGAAAATGTCCTTTGTGGAAAAAAAGTTTTTGTCACTCTAACAAATATACCATTAGAAGTAAGTTTACACAAAATTTACGTTTGAACAATTATTCGACATTATTTCTGCTCATCTTTGATTTAGTGTAGCAGCTCTTTACTTTTAGTTGAAAAATATCCTTTGTGGAAAAAAAGTTTTTGTCACTCTAAAAAATATACCATTAGAAGTAAGTTTACAGAAAATTTACGTTTGAAGAATTATTCGACATTATTTCTGTTCATCTTTGATTTAGTTTAGCAGCTCTTTACTTTTAGTTGAAAAATGTCCTTTGTGGAAAAAAAAGGTTTTTGTCACTTTAGAAAATATACCATTAGAAGTAAGTATATTGAAAATTTACGTTTGAACAATTATTCAACATTATTTCTGCTCATCTTTGATTTAGTGTAGCAGCTCTTTACTTTTAGTTGAAAAATGTCCTTTGTGGAAAAAAAGTTTTTGTCACTAGCAAATATACCATTAGAAGTAAGTTTACAGAAAATTTACGTTTGAACAATTATTCGACATTATTTCTGCTCATCTTTCATTTAGTGTAGCAGCTCTTAACTTTTAGTTGAAAAATGTCCTTTGTGGAAAAACAGTTTTGTCACTCTAACAAATATACAATTAGAAGTAAGTTTACGGAAAATTTTCGTTTGAACAATTATTCGACTTTATTTCTGCTCATATTTGATTTAGTGTAGCAGCTCTTTACTTTTAGTTGAAAAATGTCCTCTTGTGGAAAAAAAAGTTTTTGTCACTAGCAAATATACCATTAGAAGTAAGTTTACAGAAAATTTACGTTTGAACAATTATTCGACATTATTTCTGCTTATTTTTGATTTAGTGTAGCAGCTCTTTACTTTTAGTTGAAAAAAGTCCTTTGTGGAAAAAAAAGTTTTTGTCACTCTAACAAATACACCATTAGAAGTAAGTTTACAGAAAATTTACGTTTGAACAATTATTCGACATTATTTCTGCTCATCTTTGATTTAGTGTAGCAGCTCTTTACTTTTAGTTGAAAAATATCCTCATGTGGAAAAAAAACTTTTGTCACTCTAAAAAATATACCATTAGAATTAAGTCTACAGAAAATTTACGTTTGAACAATTATTCGACATTATTTCTGCTCATCTTTGATTTAGTGTAGCAGCTCTTTACTTTTAGCTGAAAAATATCCTCTTGTGGAAAAAAAAGTTTTTGTCACTCTAACAAATATACCATTAGAAGTAAGTTTGCAGAAAATTTACGTTTGAACAATTATTTGACATTATTTCTGCTCATCTTTGATTTAGTCTAGCAGCTCTGTCCTTTTAGTTGAAAAATGTCCTTTGCGGAAAAAAAAGTTTTTGTCACTAACAAATATACCATTAGAAATAAGTTTACTGAAAATTTACTTTTGAAGAATTATTCGACATTATTTCTGCTCATCTTTGATTTAGTGTAGCAGCTCATTACTTTTAGTTGAAAAATATCCATTGTGGAAAAAAAGGTTGTTTTTCACTTTAACAAATATACCATTAGAAGCAAATTTACATAAAATTTACGTTTGAACAATTATTCGTCATTATTTCTGCTCATCTTTGATTTAGTGTAGCAGCTCTTTACTTTTCTTTGAAAAACATCCTTTGTGGAAAAAAAAAGGTTTTTGTCACTCTAACAAATATACCATTAGAAGTAAGTTTACACAAAATTTACGTTTGAACAATTATTTGGCATTATTTCTGCTCATCTTTGATTTAGTTTAGCAGCTCTTTACTTTTAGTTGAAAAATGTCCATTGTGGAAAAAAGTTTTTGTCACTCTAACAAATATACCATTAGAAGTAAGTTTACAGAAAATTTACGTTTGAAGAATTATTCGACATTATTTCTGCTCATCTTTGATTTAGTGTAGCAGCTCTTTACTTTTCTTTGAAAAACATCCTTTGTGGAAAAAAAAAGGTTTTTGTCACTCTAACAAATATACCATTAGAAGTAAGTTTACAGAAAATTTACGTTTGAACAATTATTCGACATTATTTCTGCTCATATTTGATTTAGTGTAGCAGCTCTTTACTTTTAGTTGAAAAATGTCCTTTGTAGAAAAAAAGTTTTTGTCACTCTAAAAAATATATCATTGGACGTAAGTTTACAGAAAATTTACGTTTGAACAATTATTCGATATTATTTCTGCTCATCTTTGATTTAATGTAGCAGCTCTTTACTTTTAGTTGAAAAATATCTTTGGTGGAAAAAAAGTTTTTGTTACTCTTACAAATAAACGATTAGAAGTAAATTTATAGAAAATTTACGTTTGAACAATTATTCGACATTATTTCTGCTCAGCTTTGATTTAGTGTAGCAGCTCTTAACTTTTAGTTGAAAAATGTCCTTTGTGGAAAAACAGTTTTGTCACTCTAACAAATATACAATTAGAAGTAAGTTTACGGAAAATTTTCGTTTGAATAATTACTCAACTTTATTTCTGCTCATATTTGATTTAGTGTAGCAGCTCTTTACTTTTAGTTGAAAAATGTCCTCTTGTGGAAAAACAAGTTTTTATCACTTTAAAAAATATACCATTAGAAGTAAGTTTACAGAAAATTTACGTTTGAACAATTATTCGACATTATTTCTGCTTATCTTTGATTTAGTGTAGCATATCTTTACTTTTAGTTGAAAAAAGTCCTTTGTGGAAAAAAAAAGTTTTTGTCACTAACAAATACACCATTAGAAGTAAGTTTACAGAAAATTTACGTTTGAACAATTATTCAACATTATTTCTGCTCATCTTTGATTTAGTGTAGCAGCTCTTTACTTTTAGTTGAAAAATATCCTCATGTGGAAAAAAAACTTTTGTCACTCTAAAAAATATACCATTAGAATTAAATCTACAGAAAATTTACGTTTGAACAATTATTCGGCATTATTTCTGCTCATCTTTGATTTAGTGTAGCAGCTCTTTACTTTTAGTTGAAAAATATTCTTTGTGGAAAAAAAAGTTTTTGTCACTAGCAAATATACCATTAGAAGTAAGTTTATAGAAAATTTACGTTTGAACAATTATTCGACATTATTTCTGCTCAGCTTTGATTTAGTGTAGCAGCTCTTAACTTTTAGTTGAAAAATGTCCTTTGTGGAAAAACAGTTTTGTCACTCTAACAAATATACAATTAGAAGTAAGTTTACTGAAAATTTTCGTTTGAACAATTATTCGACATTATTTCTGCTCATCTTTGATTTAGTGTAGCAGCTCATTACTTTTAGTTGAAAAATATCCATTGTGGAAAAAAAGGTTGTTTTTCACTCTAACAAATATACCATTAGAAGCAAATTTACATAAAATTTACGTTTGAACAATTATTCGTCATTATTTCTGCTCATCTTTGATTTAGTGTAGCAGCTCTTTACTTTTCTTTGAAAAACATCCTTTGTGAAAAAAAAAGGTTTTTGTCACTCTAACAAATATACCATTAGAAGTAAGTTTACACAAAATTTACGTTTGAACAATTATTTGGCATTATTTCTGCTCATCTGTGATTTAGTTTAGCAGCTCTTTACTTTTAGTTGAAAAATGTCCTTTTTGGAAAAAAGTTTTTGTCACTCTAACAAATATACCATTAGAAGTAAGTTTACAGAAAATTTACGTTTGAAGAATTATTCGACATTATTTCTGCTCATCTTTGATTTAGTGTAGCAGCTCTTTACTTTTCTTTGAAAAACATCCTTTTTGGAAAAAAAGGTTTTTGTCACTCTAACAAATATACCATTAGAAGTAAGTTTACACAAAATTTACGTTTGAACAATTATTTGGCATTATTTCTGCTCATCTTTGATTTAGTGTAGCAGCTCTTTACTTTTAGTTGAAAAATATCCTCTTGTGGAAAAAAAGTTTTTGTCACTCTAAAAAATATACCATTAGAAGTAAGTTTACAGAAAATTTACGTTTGAAGAATTATTCGACATTATTTCTGCTCATCTTTGATTTAGTGTAGCAGCTCATTACTTTTAGTTGAAAAATATCCATTGTGGAAAAAAAGGTTTTTTTTTCGCTCTAACAAATTTTTTTTCGCTCTAACATTAGAAGTAAATTTACAGAAACTTTACGTTTGAACAATTGTTCGACATTATTTCTGCTCATCTTTGATTTAGTGTAGCAGATCTTTACTTTTAGTTGAAAAATGTCCATTGTGGAAAAAAGTTTTTGTCACTCTAAAAAATATACCATTAGAAGTAAGTTTACAGAAAATTTACGTTTGAAGAATTATTCGACATTATTTCTGCACATCTTTGATTTAGTGTAGCAGCTCTTTACTTTTCTTTGAAAATCAGCCTTTGTGGAAAAAAAAGGTTTTTGTCACTCTAACAAATATACCATTAGAAGTAAGTTTACAGAAAATTTACGTTTGAACAATTATTCGACATTATTTCTGCTCATATTTGATTTAGTGTAGCAGCTCTTTACTTTTAGTTGAAAAATTTCCTTTGTGGAAAAAAAGTTTTTGTCACTAAAAAATATACCCTTATAAGTAAGTTTACAGAAAATTTACGTTTGAACAATTATTCAACATTATTTCTGCTCATCTTTGATTTAGTGTAGCAGCTCTTTACTTTTAGTTGAAAAATGTTCTTTGTGGAAGAAAGTTTTTGACACTCTAACAAATATAACATTAGAAGTAAGTTTACAGAAAATTTACGTTTGAAGAATTATCCGACATTATTTCTGCTCATCTTTGATTTAGCGTAGCAGTTCGTTATTTTTAAGTTGAAAATGTCCTTTGTGGAAAAAAAGTTTTTGTCACTCTAACAAATATACCATTAGAAGTAAGTTTACACAAAATTTACGTTTGAACAATTATTTGGCATTATTTCTGCTCATCTTTGATTTAGTGTAGCAGCTCTTTACTTTTAGTTGAAAAATATCCTCTTGTGGAAAAAAAAGTTTTTGTCACTCTAAAAAATATACCATTAGAAGTAAGTTTACAGAAAATTTACGTTTTAAGAATTATTCGACATTATTTCTGTTCATCTTTGATTTAGTTTAGCAGCTCTTTACTTTTAGTTGAAAAATGTCCTTTGTGGAAAAAAAAGGTTTTTGTCACTTTAGAAAATATACCATTAGAAGTAAGTATATTGAAAATTTACGTTTGAACAATTATTCAACATTATTTCTGCTCATCTTTGATTTAGTGTAGCAGCTCTTTACTTTTAGTTGAAAAATGTCCTTTGTGGAAAAAAAGTTTTTGTCACTAGCAAATATACCATTAGAAGTAAGTTTACAGAAAATTTACGTTTGAACAATTATTCGACATTATTTCTGCTCATCTTTGATTTAGTGTAGCAGCTCTTTACTTTTAGTTGAAAAATGTCCTTTGTGGAAAAACAGTTTTGTCACTCTAACAAATATACAATTAGAAGTAAGTTTACGGAAAATTTTCGTTTGAACAATTATTCGACTTTATTTCTGCTCATATTTGATTTAGTGTAGCAGCTCTTTACTTTTAGTTGAAAAATGTCCTCTTGTGGAAAAACTAGTTTTTGTCACTCTAAAAAATATACCATTAGAAGTAAGTTTACTGAAAATTTACGTTTGAACAATTATTCGACATTATTTCTGCTTATTTTTGATTTAGTGTAGCAGCTCTTTACTTTTAGTTGAAAAAAGTCCTTTGTGGAAAAAAAAAGTTTTTGTCACTCTAACAAATACACCATTAGAAGTAAGTTTACAGAAAATTTACGTTTGAACAATTATTCGACATTATTTCTGCTCATCTTTGATTTAGTGTAGCAGCTCTTTACTTTTAGTTGAAAAATATCCTCATGTGGAAAAAAAACTTTTGTCACTCTAAAAAATATACCATTAGAATTAAGTCTACAGAAAATTTACGTTTGAACAATTGTTCGACATTATTTCTGCTCATCTTTGATTTAGTGTAGCAGCTCTTTACTTTTAGCTGAAAAATATCCTCTTGTGGAAAAAAAAGTTTTTGTCACTCTAACAAATATACCATTACAAGTAAGTTTGCAGAAAATTTACGTTTGAACAATTATTTGACATTATTTCTGTTCATCTTTGATTTAGTCTAGCAGCTCTGTCCTTTTAGTTGAAAAATGTCCTTTGCGGAAAAAAAAGTTTTTGTCACTAACAAATATACCATTAGAAGTAAGTTTACTGAAAATTTACTTTTGAAGAATTATTCGACATTATTTCTGCTCATCTTTGATTTAGTGTAGCAGCTCATTACTTTTAGTTGAAAAATATCCATTGTGGAAAAAAAGGTTGTTTTTCACTTTAAAAAAAATATACCATTAGAAGCAAATTTACATAAAATTTACGTTTGAACAATTGTTCGACATTATTTCTGCTCATCTGTGATTTAGTTTAGCAGCTCTTTACTTTTAGTTGAAAAATGTCCTTTTTGGAAAAAAGTTTTTGTCACTCTAACAAATATACCATTAGAAGTAAGTTTACACAAAATTTACGTTTGAACAATTATTTGGCATTATTTCTGCTCATCTGTGATTTAGTTTAGCAGCTCTTTACTTTTAGTTGAAAAATGTCCTTTTTGGAAAAAAGTTTTTGTCACTCTAACAAATATACCATTAGAAGTAAGTTTACAGAAAATTTACGTTTGAAGAATTATTCGACATTATTTCTGTTCATCTTTGATTTAGTGTAGCAGCTCTTTACTTTTCTTTGAAAAACATCCTTTTTGGAAAAAAAGGTTTTTGTCACTCTAACAAATATACCATTAGAAGTAAGTTTACACAAAATTTACGTTTGAACAATTATTTGGCATTATTTCTGCTCATCTGTGATTTAGTTTAGCAGCTCTTTACTTTTAGTTGAAAAATATCCTCTTGTGGAAAAAAAAGTTTTTGTCACTCTAAAAAATATACCATTAGAAGTAAGTTTACAGAAAATTTACCTTTGAAGAATTATTCGACATTATATCTGCTCATCTTTGATTTAGTGTAGCAGCTCATTACTTTTAGTTGAAAAATATCCATTGTGGAAAAAAAGGTTTTTTTTCACTCTAGCAAATATACCATTAGAAGTAAATTTACAGAAACTTTACGTTTGAACAATTGTTCGACATTATTTCTGCTCATCTTTGATTTAGTGTAGCAGATCTTTACTTTTAGTTGAAAAATATCCTTTGTGGAAAAAAGTTTTTGTCACTCTAACAAATATACCATTAGAAGTAAGTTTACAGAAAATTTACGTTTGAAGAATTATTCGACATTATTTCTGCTCATCTTTGATTTAGTGTAGCAGCTCTTTACTTTTCTTTGAAAAACATCCTTTGTGGAAAAAAAAGGTTTTTGTCACTCTAACAAATATACCATTAGAAGTAAGTTTACAGAAAATTTACGTTTGAACAATTATTCGACATTATTTCTGCTCATATTTGATTTAGTGTAGCAGCTCTTTACTTTTAGTTGGAAAATGTCCTTTGTGGAAAAAAAAAGTTTTTGTCACTAGCAAATATACCATTAGAAGTAAGTTTACAGAAAATTTACGTTTGAACAATTATTCGACATTATTTCTGCTCATCTTTGATTTAGTGTAGCAGCTCTTTACTTTTAGTTGAAAAATATCCTTTGTGGAAAAAAAGTTTTTCTCACTCTAACAAATATACCATTAGAAGTAAGTTTATAGAAAATTTACGTTTGAACAATTATTCGACATTATTTCTGCTCATCTTTGATTTAGCGTAGCAGCTCTTTACTTTTCTTCGAAAAATGTCCTTTGTGTAAAAAAAAGGTAATTTCCAGGTTTTACTAAAGACAATGTCGCGGCTATACGTACAAGCAGTTTCTCAACATTTATGTAGACAATCCACGTCTGAACAGCTTTATGGTGGAAACAATCCTCTCAGACCTGTATAATATTGATTTTAGTGCCCTACGAGTAAAGTGCTTAAAAAATGTATGTGAATTTGTTTATTAATAAATGACAAATGTATATACAACAATGTCTTTATTCTTCACTTTAGATTTGTTCTTCTTCGGTGTATAGGCAACTGTCGTGAACCACTAATGCTGGTAAATCATTTGGATTCACTGTATATTGATCTTGATTGGCTGCAAAGTCAGGGTCACATTTTCTACAGTATAATGTAACTTCACTCTTGTCATATCTCTTTGTGTAGTCAATGATACTATTTGCATTCATATTATGAAATTCACGTGTTTCAATCTGTCTATTTGAAGCAATATCACATACAGTGTTTTCAAATGGTGAATCACATTCGATAACTGCCAAATAAAAATCACAAGGTTTATAGTCATAATAGGCAGTGTCGTCACAGCGATGAAGTAGAAACCAAATTGTCTTGTTACTCCGACAGTTGAATCGTAGACCAGATTCTTCCTCCCAAAATAATTTAAATCCACGACGATACCAATATCATAGAAATAAACTAAAATCACGTTTGGGGTTCTTTACAATCCTACCGGGGTAAGTATTCTCCCACTGATCCCATTTGTCATAGTGACAACTGGAGCATAGATGTCCTCTAGGGTGAGAGTCACAAATCTCTTCAAGACATGAATTACATCCTTTAATTTGTGCTGCATATCCTCTATGTAATTTAAAGCATTACATAATTTGCACTTTTCATTATAGTCATCAATAATTGTACAATTCTCACATGATGACCAACTGCAAAGAGTGTACATGCATAGTGGACATGTATAGAACATTTTTTGGTATCTGATGTCAACTCTCTCATAGCTAAAACGAAACTGATCCTCGTTCGATTAACTCAGAGGGAAGGAATGGTGAGAGGAGTAACTCTGTGACGCTACCTCTTTCGAAGGGGGAGCCATCTACATTGAATCTATGGCAATGTTTTCAAAAGTATATCCACGATATTATTCTGCTTTGTTCCAATTAATATATTAATAAATTGAGTATAAGCATTTGAGTCACATCGTAAAAGTTTCATACAATAGTCCAATGGGGGAGAATCAGTTTTCATTATATTGGCAAGTGTTCCCTGTGAGAATATCTTTCGTTGAAGGGATAACTCGAGAAAATCATTATCCAAAATCAAATGTTTTTCCATAATCACCAGATTCGATCTAATTCTCTGTTTCTCAAATTTAGTCATTTTTTAATCCTGTCACTCTCACTGCTGACTCTAGACTGACCATGATTCGTTCTACTTATTCTACCAAAAAAAGGGAACATTTTCGATTTCGAAACAATTTTATTGCATAATTACAACAATTATACTACACATGTACAATTAGCAATATAGCTTATTGTCTTCAATATGCTTCACTAATACACTTAAAGCACTTTGAAGTCTATTTACATGTGCTATATCAACTTTTGCAGTAAAGCATAATTGATCCTCCATTTTAAATTTGCTCAAAGATATCACATATCTTGTATATACTTCATCCCATTCCAGACAAAGCCGTGATCCTCTAGTGATTTTCATCGCAATGTTTGGGGCTCTTGTATCATTGCTACCAACTCCACTATCAACTTTTAATAGTGTAAACATTCCACTCATTATTACAAATATATCCTAATGAGTAAAGTCAAACTGTTCTCACTCCTTGAATTCTATTGACACACTAATAAAAACTATAGCAAAAATCCTTTCCTTATATTCACTGCAATCCTGTCCCGTTAATATTTCCGACTCCCTGATTAGCTTAGAAAGAGACACGTGATCTTTTCCCGTTAGACTCGATCAATACGCTTAGAAACAACAAACGAATTGACCTAGAAAGAGGTTTCATTGACCCTGTCCCGTTAGAGTCGATATTTCAGCAATTGTTTATGTGAACTTATGTTGACATCCAAGAAAACAACAAATAAATTGACCAACACTCATAACCAACCAAAAAACATCCAATAACCAGATGTCTAGCTCCAGCAATTGTTGATGTGAACTTATGATGACTTCCAAGAAAACAACAAACAAATTAACCAATACTCATAACCATTCAAGAAACATCCAATAACCAGATGTCTAAATCCTGCAATTGTTGATGTGAACTTATGTTGACATCCAAGAAAACAACAAACAAATTGACTAACTCGCACAACCATCAAACAACCATCAACAGTGATAAAAACCATGAAAAAACGTCCTCAGTGAGAAAAACCATAAAAACATGCATAAATTATGTAAGCCTCGGAGTAGTGACCCCTTCCCTACTAGAAGGGCACTAGAACTTTTAATTTCCGTTCCAATGAGCCCACCCACGATATTCTAGGACCTCTGGGTCGATACGATCATTCTTGGGGAAAAAAACAAACAAAAAACAAACAAACAAGTAAACACGCATCCGTGATCTTTCTTTTGGCAAAAAATGCAAAATTCCACACTTTTGTAGATAGGAGCTTTCAACCTCTACAGTAGTGTTCTCTGTTACGCTGAATATGATGGTGTGATTTTCAGTAAGGTTCTATAACTTTTAGAGGGTCTTTATCACTTTTTTAGAAAATCAGCCAAATTTTCTCAGGCGCGTAACTTTTGATGGGTAGGAATAAACTTGATGAAACTTATATATTTAAAATCAGCATTAAAATCTAATTCCTTGTATGTATCTATTGTTATCAAAATCCCGTTTTTAGAGTTTCGGTTTCCATTGAGCCGGGTCGCTCCTTACTTACAGTTCGTTACCTTACTTACAGTTCGTTTGATTATTATACGACCCTACTAGTGACAAGTAAAAGTGACTAAGCAGGCATAAGCTATCTGTATATTAAGACAGTAACTTTTTAATCACAGATTGGCTAATTACATCATAAAAATAAATTAAGTTGAACCGTCACAGCAAATACAACAAAAGAGGTGCTCAAAAGGGCCTAATTAGGTTTACAAAGTTTGAATTCTAAAATACAGCTATATTTGCCAAATCAAAACATATTAAATTTTCCTATTAGATAAAACGACTATTATATAAATAAATTATGGTCCATCGATATGCAGGTTCTTGACAAACTACACAAACTGTTGCTATTTTCTTTTTTGTAGTAATTAACGAAGTTAGATCCTGCTTTCCGTATGGAGGGGAAACAAGCGTATGCCAAGCCGCAGGAGACATAGGAGCCACATGTACAGAAACGTCAAACTCATGTACAGAGTCATCTATGTGTGTAGTAACATCATTCCAGTGTCACTGTTCAGTAGGGTTTAGTATCAGCAAAAAAATCTGTCGTGGTTAGTATAACAATTTTTATTTTTGAATGCTCATTAGTATAGCTCTAATATCGATGGTTTTTTTTGTGCTGTGGCAGAGAGAATTTAGTTTTGTCCATTCTTTTTTTCCTTTTAGTTTTACTGATTTCAATTTATTTCTAGAAAGTGCCATACTTTGTGAAAAAAATAAACCAATTCCTGACTCGATGTAAAAGCAATCAATATTCTTTTCTGTTGTTATTCCTCTCCGCTGGGAATGTTTTGGCAGAAATATTGGCTCGTAGCGCTTTCTTTTAAAAAAGATTGTCAACGATTTCTATATGTATCAATGGAGGCACTAAGTCTCCCTCGACAATACTCTCCCCTCGCCCTTCTTTCCAACATCAACTTATTATCTGAATGGTTTATTATCTCTATGTATTGTCGGAGGCAGGAAGTGGACGCGTGGTAGATCTAACAGCCCTACCTTCGCTCTTCTCATCGCTAGCTTTTTTGTAAAAGGGTTGAGCTGTTTTACATTATTTATTCATTTGTGAGGGATGCTGAAGTATTTCATATTGAGATAGGAGTTTTGAACTGGAATCTTGCAATGAATTTTAAATTATGTAATTGATGGATCAGATTGCCCCAAGGCCTCTTCCAACAATTTCCCTAATCTTCCCATGGCCAAATGTTCAATGAAATGGTATATGTTTTTTATTTTTAGAGCCAAAATCATGCAAAGATTTTCGATCAGTGGAGGAACAAAGTGAGCCGAGAGCCCCTCTCACATTGTCACCTCTCTCAAACCTCTAACATTTTAGAATAAATATAAGCAGGTAACGAATTGTTTGAGCCGAAATCACACTAGAATTTCCAAAGTCTATGATTGCAAGCTTAAAGTGAGCCTTTGATCTGTTCAACAAAAGTCACACCAGTAGCCATTCAGTAGGAAGGTGGCTCCTATAAGCTCTGTTTTGTGTCCTCGTGCGTCCTTATGATTGGATGTGTTAATGATTGAAGCTATATAATGTACCCGTACCCGCACCTCCTTCTCAATGAAACTTTAAGCAGAAAGGTAGACATGCTACACCTTGTTTGAACAAAAATCAATCAAGAATTATCACTCAGTACCAGTAGAAGACCAAAGTGAGCCTTTAGTTGGAAATTTGCTACCCTCTTCAAGACCCTTAACATGGCCACTTATGAAACTAATCTCTTAATTCTTCAAGATCTACTAAGCCCAAATGCATGCCTCGTCCTTGCATTAATTTAATCATTTATTCATTTTATTATTCACCCGGACAGAATGTTTGTTTTCGTCGTAATTTTTATGATATTCTAGAAGTAATTCTTGACTTCATGACGATATTCAAATGAGGAATTTTTATAGCAGGAGACGCACAATAAATTGAGTCTTAATTATCTATGCAAAGATCTGAAGCTTATGCCAATTGTTGATTACCCTACAACAAAAGGTGTAGCCATTTTGGATGTCATTTGCAACAATCTTAAAACCTTTTACAATACTCAAACTATCCTTCCCCCCTCAGTGGTAGCTATCATTTCATGCTACAATTGAAACCACTGCTTATTTTTAAAACGAATTACTCTGTTTCTGAATTTTTGTACAGGCAAATAACAAGACAAAAGCTTTTTGATTTAGGATCTTGGATTACGTCTGAAAGTTGGGATGATGTTGTGTCGTGAGTAGAGTAGTACATTATACTTTGCTTAATGCCCTAAGATTTACCATGCTATTTGCTTAATGCCCTAGGACCATGCTATTTGCTTAATGCTCTACACCTTTCCAAAGAGAGTCAGTACTCCCTCACACAGTTTCACGTGGACATTGCAAAAAAGCTGGCAAGCTATAAAGTAGATTAAACACGTTTTGAAACTATAGTCAAGGTTGTATAAGAGAATTAGACTGGTTTTTTTTTGCTATTGATATCAATTGCACAATGAATTTCACAAGCATATGCTGCGTGTACATTTAAAAAAAGCTGGCAATCTATAATGTGGTCCAACATGTTTTAGAGTATGGTCATGGTTGTATGAGACAACGCTTTTTGTTATTGATATCAATTGCACAAGAATATACACTTCGGTTTTACATGCACATTTAAAAAAAAAGCTGACAAGTTATAAAGTAGTTTATATATATATAAAAAAAGGCAACACCCATTTTTTAGGAGCCAATCAGAGACAGCGGCGGTTGCTCAATATACGATAACTTGATTGGTGATTGGATTTGAACAAGAAGCAATGGGTACATCAATTTACAATGTTGGTACAGTTTACTAGATTTCTTAATTTATTTCCAAATAAAACCATTTTACCATCCCACTAGTAAATTCAAATTTCAGGAGGACATAGCCCCCTCCCCTCCAACAATACAAACCCTACAATAGTATGAATATACTCGCTAGAAAACGCAAAGTACGCTCTTTTTTCTATTATGTAAATAAAAACCCTCCCCCCCTGCTCTGTTTACGAGCTTAATTCTTTAGAAATAGTTATTTCGTTCAAAATGTCAGTTTCCTCATTCATTCTATTAAAATGCGTTTTCTTTATCTGTTTAAATAGAAACATCTTTTTATAATTACAGAAAGGGTC